>LJPH01000682.1:0-166203 GCA_001430925.1 Byssoonygena ceratinophila
TTCCAGCAGCTTCTAGAAAATCTCAATTAACTGTTAATAAAAATTCAGTCAGATATCATACTGACTGTCAATAAATTGCAGTAATTTAAGATGAATTCAAGCATTGAACATCTAGAATATAACAAGCAAATTCTACAGTATTTAAAGAATCACTCAATCTTGAACATCATGTTAGAAAAAATCAAATTCAGAGAAAAAAGTCTGCAAGTTTACACAGATGCAAGTTATCAAGACTGCAAGAAAAAATAATCAATAAAAGTATATATATTATTTTATATAAACAATTTCATTGTATGAAGTTTTAAAAAACAAGATATAATCACATCATCAAGCACAGTAACAGAATTCTGTGCATTCAATCCAGCAGTAAAGAAAGTATTCTGAATTCAAAAGTTTTTACAAATACTTGAGTTTTCAAATAAAAAAATAATTCCATTGTATACAGATAGCACAAATACTATTATACTTACAGAAAAGTTAATAAATACAGTAATAACAAGATAGATGAATTTATATTAGTTCTTCATTAAAGATTTACTCAAAAAGAAAATTGTGAAGTTATATTATATAGCAGAAACTAAAAATCCAGCAGACAGTCTGATAAAACTGTTAGAAAGAGTTAAATTTAATGAATTCTTACAATATTTGAAGATTACAAACATGAACTCTAAATTTGAACTTTGAAAAACACTCTGAAATTGAGATTTTGACAATGAAAGTAGTAACATGAGTGTAATAATAATTTTCATCAAAAACAATAATAAATTAAAAACTCAATCTTTAATTTGGAATTTTGCTAATATTTTTTTATGTACAAGTTATTTCCTACAATTTCTTTTCTTCATTTACAGAATAAAATAGTAAATTTAGTGGTTTAAAATTTTTTCCTTCTTCCAGCATGAGTTGGAGTCTAGAAAATGATGTCAAGAATCAGTTGAATGCTAGTTTCATTATAGCTTAGTCTCCAGTCTTTTTGGATGGAATTACATAATTCTGGTATTGCAGAATTTTCATCTCATTTTTTCTTGTTTCTCCTGTTCACTCTAGATAGCTAGTAGGGAGAGTGCATTCATTTCATTTCTGTGGTTCCTAGAGCTTTCCATTTTCATGCTAGCTTGTAGAGCTCTCTTGAGAAAGGGAGCTCGAGCCAGCGCTTAGGGTCAGACGCTTGGGAGAGTCATTGGTGGATTTAAATAAAAGTCAAAGATGATTGGTCGCTGAAGCTGCTGTTAGTTACAATACCGTATATTTTTTATTATATGCAGCCAATAGCAATTTAAATTTGCTAAATACCTCCGTATAGTACGCTTACATACCATTACCGCATTCCGATTTTGGCTCGGAACAAGTATTATCCGGCAGGTTTTGGATTTCAATTGTTGGAATCTTCCACGATGTGAAGCATTGTCGGATGATGCATTTGGACTGCTGAACAAGCTATTCGCAAGTCCTATCTAATATAATTGCTTTCAGTAGGCGGTCCAGGTAATTTACGCAAACAGTCTATCTTGGAAAGCAGGCTCGGTGTCTAACGCTGTCCGCAGGTTCAACTCCATTCCTTCACCGAATCGCCCTTCCGCTACACTGCAGTGATCCAATTCAAAGTGGCCCACGGGGCCGTTATTTTCTCTCCTTTAATCATTGAAAATGTCTCTTGTCCATCTTGCCCATGTTTGCTCCCACATAACGAACGCCTCCAAGGCCCGGCTGTCAATAGCTTCCGTCCCGAACAGCAAACTCCACCAGTCTCTCTTCCTTGCGCTCCGTGACGCCGGATTCGTTTCGTCTGTTGTTCTCGCAGGGCCAACTCCTCCAAAAGAGCACTTCCTTCTAAATCAACCCTCTATCACGGACATGAACGAGACGCAAGAGCCTGTCACGAAAGACAATGTCGCATCTCGTCGATTATGGCTGGGCCTCAAATACTGGCAGAGCCAGCCTGTCATTTCCAAAATGTCCTTGATCAGCAAACCCACAAAACGTATAGCTCTCGATCTCCCCGCACTACGGCAAATCGTCAGAGGCAGCGACAGCAATACGGTGCGTGGACTCCGGTCCCCAGGAGAAAGCATATTCCTGACGACATCGGAGGGTATATTTGAGGCTAGAGAATGTGTGGAAAGAAAGATTGGAGGATGGGCGCTGTGTAGGGTTATCTAAGTCAGCTTTATGCTATTGCATGATCAGAGGAGTTCTTGGATGGCTTTTTTTTCGAGTGCTGCCCCGAATGGAAAAAGCGTTTCCGCCTGGGGCTTGGACATCATCACGATTGTATATTAGATGCGTTCAGTTCATGTACTCTAACTTCTTCTTATACGCGATATTAAAAAGGGAGAGGAATGTTCTGTTCATTGGAAATCGGACACGTTGAAAGCAAACATTCCACTGTGAGGTGATAGTCTACGGGCGATACGCCTGATACCTGACCAAGGCCCCGAGAAGCTATCAAGCGCCCGGGCACAGAGGTTGTTTATTGCACCCTTCAGCGTGGTTACCTGAAACTCAGGGCATCAAACAAGTGTTTCCCATGCGTGAGTCTAGGATTATAAACATCCTAGTGACAATGCCCTTGCTCCTGTAACCAGGGTGCGATGAACGAGTTGATCAAAGAGACGCTGCAATCTAAACGTTGGGGAGACCCGTTTCGGATGACGGAGGATGTCGAGCCCACTACGTCCTTACGGTCAACTTCATCAGCACCTCATCCGCCTGTACTTGACGCCCAAATCTTCACTTAGGACGATATAATCTTTGTGCCCAGCGATAGCTACCTTTGCCAGTAAGATGACCACTTGAAATTCCATTCCATCCTGTGCGTGTGTGTCAGAACGGACCCCGTGCCTGCAAGACTCGCATCGCATCGTCCCCAGACCCAAGGCAGCACCAGTTGATTGGAGGCTTGTAACTATGTCACGACGTTAAACTGAATCTAGCGACCAAAGTGCAGTTCCTGCAGTATCGATGCCCTCAATCCCGGAGCATAGGCCCAATGCCTTACGATTGCTGCCCAAAGGCTTGGTTTCCTTGCAGCACGCTCCGTGGTAGCGGCCTGAATGATCCTGGGTTAAGGAAACTAGCAGCCTATTGCTATTAATTGCCTTGTCATTGCTGCCCAATCCCTTGCAGTTCCTTTGGCTTTGCCCATCCCGGCATGTCTGAAGCGCCCCTTAACACCTCGGAGCCCTTCATCCTCAAGACTCCTGAATCACAATTGCGACAACACCGCCCCCCCCTTCTCCCCCTTCCTTGGATTCCGCAGCCACTTACAAGGGTTTGGCGCCCGCTTGCACTCCAGAAAACACAGAATAGGGTGCCATGCTTTTGCGACTGAGTTGCTGAGATATTCTTCCAGATCTGTCACGCGCTCCTCCGTCAGATCAAAAAACAAAATACCCTTGAAATTCAACGAATTACGAGTACCGAAGATGACGATATTGATTTCTTCAGTTTAAGCCATCTCGAAGATCTCTCCTTTCGACGGCGGCCGCCCCCATAACCCCTTGGGACCGCTTCTTGCGTGTTCCACTCACCTCCGGACTAACGGCCGTTGGTGCCTGCTGAGGGTAGATTTTTAATTATCCTTGGTTAGGCGAGCTCCTTTTCCATCCGTTGAAGATATACAAGGTCGTCCTCGCCCGTCGCGGACCGTGGCAGACTTGTACCCACACCGCTTGACAGCTCTGATTGCTATTACAACTGAACATGGCTTATGCAAACTTTTCTTCATTTGGGAGATATGGCGAACCCAGAAATTCACCTTTTAGTCCGGGTCCTGGTGATTCAATCTCGTTCTCTTCGCGAAGGTCGGTTGGCTTTATTTCACCTCTTCCCTATGGAAACACCGGACCATGCTTACGGTAATGTGCCAGCCCTGGAATTAGCAGAGATCACGGGATGCATGCAACTTGGGGCACTAGTGAAATATCGAGAGTGTACAGCAATAGGTATAGTTGACTCACGACTGTACTGTTGGACACAACGCTGAAGCTCTATCACTGAACCAGGATATCGTCTCCACAAAAGGACCACCTTCACCAGAAACATGCCGACACGGCTCCTTACTCTGAACGGGCCGATCTCTCCGAGACCTGGAGCATTTACGCCAATAGCAATAGATTGTCTCTGTCTCCTTTGTCATATGATCAGTATTCTCATCCACCGCCACATCTCGTGCCACGGCCAATTGGAGAACAACTGGCACAAGCACCAAGCAATGGCAATTGGGAGATACCCATCTCTACTTGCAGTGATAATCATGCCCCAAAGGCGCTCATCTCAGGAGAAACAAGTTTATTCCCGGAACGGCTAAAACGGCGCGCTACGGATAGCATCAGGACTTCCGGGCGATACCATTCCCAACGGCGGCCAGGCAACCGGGATGAATTCGATGGACCAACCCAGCTGCTGGACATGCCGCCTTCCTTGACTGTGGAAATCCAGGAAGAGGATCTTCCACTTCTGCCTACCACTCTAGATGTGCAGGAGCAAGATCAGATCCTTTCTGATGTTAATGATCGTTTGTCCAAGTGTGCTTTCGATTTTGTCGCAAAATACCAGTTCCCTATTCCCGTGGAATCGGACAAAAAACACGTCAGGGGCCCACAGGACCGCGAATGGACCGAATGGGTTTACCTCTTGAAAAGACTTGCCACAAAACGGCGAATTCCTGCCAGGGTGCTGTATAACGGACAGATCAAGCAGTTTGTGACCGTGTTGGAAAATGCCCTGGAAACACGTCATATGGCCAATAATCAAAGCCGTCTGTTGAAGGATGACCGCAGTATTCTTCAGTTTATTTCCGCTGGAACACAGGTTGCCAAAATCCTCAAAGATGCCCCTGCCATGGAATATTTTGATTGGTTATATGTCCAGACGGAGAGATATATCCACGAGCAACGCATGCACCGACAGAGAATCGCTTTTAATAATAATGCCCGTTAAGGGAAAAAAAAAAAATGGGCCCATTGTTTTCGTTTATATATATCGTTATTTCACAGCCAGATCGAATTCTTTAATTTCGCGCCTGGGAAACTAGTACCGTTTATCGGAGCTGACAAATCTCCTATCGTCCCACACTCGCTGATGGTTATTCAAGGAATACCCAGAATTTCCGCGCGGAAGCCCATGAGCATTTGGCGCTTCGATGGGAAGCATGAGTGCTGTTGGACGCGAAATTGAGATGTGCGCAGTTAGAAGTTGCACTTTTTTCTGGTGTGAAAACATACCCATCTTCTGCCCGGGGTTTCCAGTGTCAAAACGTCATTTTATTTTCCTTTCTCATCTCGCTTTTTCTCTGAACTGGTAGACGTGGGCGACCTTCGGGTCTGCTGTAGCCGATTCTTTTTCTTCCTTTTCCTTTTTTTATTATTTTGGGCTCAGCTCGTTTATCTTCTTATGTGATATCCCCTTTTCTTTCAAAAATACGGTTTATTATTTAGCGTGAGCTGTTGACGCTTCACTCAGTCGACTTTTAACATGGGTTACTCTCGCTTGACTTGCGGTTCCCCCATATCTTCGTCTTTTTCCCGTTTCGGGCTTTGATTTTGATAGGCTCCACTCCAAATTCTGCCTGTGAGTGCTGCCGTTTCCAACTCCTTTTTGTACTCCCAGTTGGAACGAGTTATAACTTCCGATATAACGTGATTTATTGTCTTGAAAGATAATTTTGTTTTGCTTGGGTGTTTGAGTTGGAAAAACAAAGAGATTCTTTTCATTATTTTGGGATGTCAACAGCAACACTTTTGATATACTCATGCAAACTCAATCCTTATATGCGGGGAAAGCGGATTTTCCAAGGTAACAAAACAAAAATAGATCCTCGATGGATCCAAAAAAGATCCTGGCCACATTTTTCTTTTAGGATGTTCTGCAGTTTATTTTCTACCCATCAAACCCGCCCCATGGATAATGACCGTTGCCAAAGACCTCACACGGCGCCACCTCCACATCCAGATTCCCACCAAACCAACAGTCGAGAAAAGCATCGCGCCCAAGACGCGAATCAGCATCTGACTCTGGCGAGCAGTGGCAATCTCCACTTCCGAATATCGCTGATTCCCGAAGCTCACGCGCGCATACTGGGTCGACCAGCCGAGGCCAGGCACATACCGGTACAGAGCTTCCTCGATGGCCTTGCGGATCCGGTAGGTAGACGATTTAACGCCCCAGCGCATTTCAATGTAGTTGCGTCGAGACAGATCGTTGATCGCGTGTGCGTCGGGAACGCGTTGGCGGGTATATGCGTCCAAGGCAGCTCCGCGCGATTCTTTGATACGGGTGGGGTTGTTGGCGTTTTCCGGGGAGTATACGCCGTGTTCGTCGAGGAGTTCGAAGAGGATGCGGACGTCTTCGAGGCCTGCGTTTAGGCCCTGGCCGTAGAACGGAAGCACGGCGTGAGACGCATCGCCTAGGATAACGACGCTAGAGTTGAAGTGGTGGGGAGAGCATTTGATGCTCAGTAAAGGGAGATGTGGATTATTCATGAACTGCTCTTTTAGGGCTTCCGGGGGAATAAGTTCTGGTGATATTCCGGGGAAATAAGAATTGAAAAACTCGTATAGTTGATCTGGAGACTTCTCAAGCGCGGCAAAATGAGCCGACGGGGCGAAGAGAGTGCAGGTAAATGTCTTGTCCGGGGATGGCAGAGCGATGAACATGAATTCGCGACCCGGCCAGATATGCAGGTGATTGGGAGATATACGAAAGCCATTATCGTCGGATGCTGTGATGTGAAATTCGCACCAAAGGGTATCTATATAATCCTGCTGGTAGTCCATTCGCGCG
Source organism: Byssoonygena ceratinophila (assembly GCA_001430925.1). Lineage (NCBI taxonomy): Eukaryota > Fungi > Ascomycota > Eurotiomycetes > Onygenales > Onygenaceae > Byssoonygena > Byssoonygena ceratinophila. The sequence goes on from LJPH01000682.1 coordinate 6,784, forward strand.
AATTTCATCAAGTGAAACCTAGTGGCGGAATGTGCACCATCGGCGCCGATCAAAAAATCAAACGGAACCTCAAGCTCCGGAGCTCGGACGACGTTGATCGACTTATCATCCTGGTTGGATGCCGATTCAAATGTTCCCACATGATCAGTTGGGTTCCTCCGTTCGAACCATGCTTTGTTTGTTCTGAAATCAGCTCCCGTCAATTTATGGTTGAAGAAGAGTTTGACATTGGGTGTTTTCTCAAGCTCATTCAGGAGAATTGTATTTAAAGTCCCACGGTCTATCGCGTTGATATGCTGTCCTTCAGATAAGCAATTCGTTTCGGCTTCAAGGAGGGCCTTTCAGGTATGACTAACTCGGCCGTGAACATCATACGCCTGCGCCTCTTCCTGGAGTGCTCCATTAAGCGCACGCCCGTGGATCATGCGTCCGTGCATAGGAATAGCGTCCTGAAGAATCTGCTCGACGAATCCAGGTCGATTCGAAGACTGCATGGAATGAATTCCACGCTCGGATATTGCCAGGTTTATTGACTTGGTGAAGTTCAGAGGAATTGTCGATGGGTCGCGGAGATCTGCCAGAGATAATGAATATGTACCCCATGGTCATGAAGGGAATGGGGACAACAATCCAGCTAGTCCAACGGTTATGGATAAACGCATTATTCCAATCATTGCTAAAAGACACAACATTGGCGGGAATGACAGGCTGGGGAAAGAAGCCATTATTGCAATCCTGACCAGAAATATAATGTAAGGTTATATTCCGTCGGAGACCGTAAAGAGACTCCAATCAAGAAAAGCAAATATAGAGCAACGTATGGAAAAACAGGGAGAATTAGAAAGTCTCATCAAAGCAAAGCTGGAGAACAACCAGAAAGTAATTGTCATTGATCGTGAGGTAGAAGTATCACCAAAAAGAATCTTGATCATCTGTCGCGTGACGTACCTCCGCGAAGTTCATAGAGCTCAACGTTATCACCTCGGGCAGCCGCATAGAGGGCCGCTAAGGATCCCACTGGGCCTGCGCCCACAATCACGACTTTGCGTTGCTTCGAGCTTCCCGGCATAGTGTGTTCAGTGTTTTTCCGAATATCAATCGTCGTTGAGTTTGGGATCAATGCCGGCGGGGCAATTCCAGAAAAATCGCTCTCAGCCGCGAAAATAGCCGCGATCACGTCAGGCGGGAAAGCCGAGCGCACGTGATTGCGAGCGGCTACCTAACTAGGTGCCGTGCGCTTGCGGCGTGTAGTCGGACTTTCATTTTTCGGTCCCGCCTTCAGAGGTTCCCGCAACAGACTCAAGCATTTCAGCAAGCATCCATTCTAATACTTCTCATCAACAGACAGCACTTCTGATAAAAACTCAAGTGAGAGACTGCCCGATTTGTTGCAATCGTTACCACCGCTATTCGTCCGCTCTGAATCCCAGGCTACTAACTATTGAGACATCTCGAAACAATGGGCGAGGTCGGTACGAAGTGCATAGGAGTGGATTGCGTTAATCCGGCAGGAAGTTTGCGATGCCCAACTTGCCTTAAGATTGGCTTAGAAAGCCACTTTTGTTCTCAAGAATGCTTTAAGCGTAGCTGGGTACGCTTCCATACTGTCTCGCAAGGTGCCGAGGCCGATCATAATACTGTCCGGCAGGACTAATCTTTTTGACAGACTGAACATAAAGCGATCCATAAAAGCAAATGTAACTCCTTCCTCCTATTCCCCGTTTTGCATTGAACGTCGATCTAACCCCGATTCCTTTTTTGTATAGCAACGTACGACCCTTTCCCGACATATCCTTACACCGGGAAGCTGCGGCCGGTATATCCTTTGGCCCCGCAAAATACTGTTCCGTCCGATATAGTACAGCCTGATTATGCCACCGACGGCATTCCGCGCTCGGAACAAAAGATTTTTGGTCGAAATAGTATCAGAATTCTTACGGAAAAGGAGCAGGAGGGAATGAGAAAGGTGTGCCGTATGGGAAGAGAAGTACTAGACATTGCGGGTCGTGAAGTAAAACCGGGTGTGACAACCGACCATATTGACAAAGTCGTTTATCAAGCATGCATGGAGCGAAAGGTGAGTATGGGTTTTGTTCTATGCGCATGAACACGGTAATGGGATGAAAACTAATTCGATTTATTAGGCGTATCCCTCGCCTCTGAATTATATGAACTTCCCTAAATCAGTATGTACATCTGTCAACGAGGTCATTTGCCACGGCATTCCGGACCAGCGGCCGCTAGAGGATGGAGATATCCTTAATATTGATATCTCGGTATACCATGGTGGATTTCATGCGGACCTCAATGAGACATACTACGTGGGAGACAAGGCGTTGTCTGACCCGGACACAGTTCGGGTGGTCGAAACAGCCAGGGAATGTTTAGACAAAGCCATTGAAATCGTGAAACCCGGAATGTTATTCCGTGAACCTGGAAATGTCATCGAAAAACATGCGAAAAGTCGAGATTGCAGTGTTGTAAGGACTTATTGCGGCCATGGCATCAACCAGCTCTTCCATACAACTCCAAGCATTCCTCATTATGCCAAGAGTAAGACTGTTGGATCAGCCAAGCCTGGCATGTGCTTTACAATCGAGCCCATGATCAATCTGGGAAGTTATAGGGATAAGACTTGGCCCGATAATTGGACTAGTGTGACGATAGACGGAAAGAAATCGGCGCAGTTTGAGCATACTTTGCTAGTGACGGAGACCGGTGTTGAGATTCTTACAGCACGGCTACCGGATTCTCCAGGAGGACAGGTTCCGATGCCTCCGGTAAATGGCGATGATAAAGCGTGATTCTTTGTCCAGACTTGCTGAATTTTGAAGAAATCGGTGATTTTTGAAAGCATAGGTTAGCAGTTTTGGAAATGATTGATGAGCTTCGTTTGGACCCAGTATTTCACTATCTACTACGTTGGATCTTGGTTGATCCTAGATAGCGCGGGCCACTCCTCATATTTAACTCTGACTGGTTCCTGTCTCAATCGTATCATACAACACCAAGGTCGCGATGCCTACTTGCTTTTATTACAACATGCGCAAAGCTGAGGCGACCTTCGGTTCAATGGGGCCCGGCAAAAGCACAGATCAAAGCACAGCATGAGCAAACAAGTATATCAGCCCCTTGCTTCCAAAGAGTAGGTACCTTTTATCTTCTTTATTTGCAAGCTGTAGGCACTCCGAGATAGGTGGACATTTGCTCCGTCGTTATTCGGAGGTCTTTCTCTAGGTCACGTGTTCGGCATATCAGCCGGGCCCCCGCGACCTGTGCTACTTGTAGCGCTCGTTATCAACTTCTTCCTTGTGCCACCAACACGTTGGCATCTGGCCATCCGTGTGATAGACAGTGACCAAGGTGAAGTACAGGTCATGGCTGATACTTGTGAGAACTCCGCGCCGTCTGAGACTACCCCGCTTATTATCTCTCGGGAAAATGGGGACCTGGGAGAGACTGCGAATGGATTGCTCGCCAGGGCTAACGGGGCCCCTGGTAATGATGAAGAGGCCTTGAGAAAGGACGATTTTGATCCTGCTAGAGCTGCTCAGTTTAAAGGGCTACCAGATGCGCAGAAGAAGCTAAAATACATCATTCCAGCTGTATCAATTGGGGTACGAATCACTGTCTTGCCTTGTTACTGAGCAGTAGTAATGGCCGATGCGCTAACGCTGTGACTGTAGGTCTTTTTATCTGCTGCAGATCAGACAATCATAGTTGCAAGCTATGGCAAGATCGGAAGCGATCTCAACGCCCTCAACCTCACTAGCTGGGTTGCTACCTCCTATTTGCTGTCTCTAACTTCGTTTCAGCCATTGTATGGACGTCTCAGTGATATATTCGGGCGTAAGCCATGCCTGCTATTTGGCTATACGGTGTTCGGACTTGGCTGTGTCTTTTGTGGGCTAGCTCGAGATATGAATGAGCTTATTGCCGCAAGAGTATGTTTCGTCTTTACTGTTTGTTCGTGAATCAGCTATTAATATCGTTATAGGTTTTCCAAGGCATCGGAGGCGGAGGAATGACCACAGTGGTCAGCATTCTTTTAAGTGACATTGTTCCCCTTCGAGACCGAGGTGTTTGGCAGGGGATCATCAACATTATATATGCAACAGGGGCCGCTTTGGGTGCGCCACTTGGTAGGTATATGAATCATGCCGCCTGCGTTTCCTATTACTGACATTTGCTAGGTGGGTTCCTAGCTGATTCTATCGGCTGGCGCTGGTAAGCGGGCAGGTTTTCTTTTTCATCCGTCCGAACGCAAAGCTGATAGCCGTTCTTTTCGCAGGGCCTTTCTTGCTCAGGGTCCGATCTGCCTTGTGGCCTTCATTACCGTTGCCCTTACATTAAACTTGCCCGTGATCGATGAATCACACTGGCGAGAGAAATTAAAACGCGTCGACTTCTTAGGAGCCACTACCCTCGTATTTGCCGTTTTCGGTTTCATACTTGGATTGGACCGTGGCACAAACGTCTCGTGGACCCTTCCAATAACGGTCGTGTCGTTAGCTGGATCACTTGCCCTATTTGCGGCGTTTATAGCTATAGAGATGTGGGTTGCTTCTGACCCCTTTGCACCAGGTCATATCATCTTCGAACGAAGCTTGCTGGCTTGCTATTTTGCCAATTTCTTCAGCTTTGGCTCCTGGCTTGCGGGCCTCTTTTACCTCCCGTTATTCTTCCAAGCGCGTGACGGTGTCTCTGCCACGGGAGCTGGTCTTAGGCTATTGCCACCGATTGCGGGGGGCGTAATTGGTTCTCTAGGTGGAGGGATTATAATAAGGAAGACTGGCAGGTACTTCTGGATAACGATTGGGGCATATGCGCTATTGACTGCGGGTCTGGTGCTAATCTACCTGTTTTCTGGCGCAATTGCTAACAAAACCTCTCTTATTACCATTGGAATGGTGATGTGTGGATTCGGAAATGGGGTAGGAGTTACAACGACCCTAATTGCTCTAAGTACGTTTCTTTGCTTTCGGATATCTGTGTTAACTTGCTAACTCCCTGCCAAAGTTGCAAACGCAGCTCCAGAAGATCAAGCTGTGGCTACGGCATGCTCATACCTATTCAGGTCACTTGGTTCTGTTATCGGAGTTTCCATTTCCGCTGGCATAATCCAACAAACTCTTCGTTCCGGCCTGCGGTCAGCCCTCCGAAACCGCAAAGATATCGACCAGATTGTCGACGGCGTCAGACAAAGTTTAGATTATCTGAAAGCCCTTGATCCTCATACTAGGCGCATAGTGCGAGAATGCTACGGCCGTGCCATCGACAGTGGCTTCTGTTTTATGGCTGCGGTAGCATTCTTTGCACTTCTCAGTTGTGCTTTTATCCGTGAACAAAAGCTAAGCAGTTGACAAAGTGTTGTTCAGATACTGTGTATTCTGGACCCTGGGGTCCTACAAAGGATTACTCATTAAGAGCAGTTTCATCTTCGCATTTCATAGATGATCATAGGGAATTTTTTTCCTATAAAAGTTTAAAACTGGGAATCTTGCAGATTTAGAGGTCTAAATGTCTTCAAACCTGTTAGAGGTGTCATGCTCACTGGCTCGTTATCCCAAATACCGAATCGAGCTTCTGTTATTTCCAAAGAAGCAACACCTTTCTGTCCCTACTGTCGGACCAAATTTAAATACATGTTATGTATTATGCATACTTCCATAGAAATTATTGAATCAGTTGCAACGGATGTTTGATTAAATATTTTCAGCATCTTAGACATCCATTGGTGCCGCGATATCGAGCTCAGTGTTTCCACACTCGGTCTAAGTCCATACGGCTATGTTAGCTATGGGGCGAATATACCTGTATCCGAAGCCTATTCCTTGTCTTTTCCAGATTCAGGTTTATTCAAAGCTCGTTTATATTTGGCCAATCCCTCTGTCATGTAATTAGCATTGTTCCATCTTGCCAGAGCACTTCTTCCGATTCGCGGATCCACCAATATCTCTGTGTTTGCCCTAGGCAACACATTTTGAAGTCGGCGTGCGCGGTGGCCTTGAACATCTCAGGGAAGGGTATCAAGCCGGAAATATAAGAGTCCACTGAGCATGCAGTATTCACCTCATGGATAGCAGAGAGCATCCACTCATAGGGCATACTCGACACCTCCATGCCTCTATCATTTTTTGACCTCATGCCCCTTTTAGCTTTGCGGAAGCCTCACCTCTGTTTTTTAGCTGTCTCAGCATCTTGGGGCCAATTGTGAAGTTTCGTTTAGACAGAGCGTTGTTGATCCCACCCAGACTTTCCTAACCTTGGGAGGTCTGTATGTATGTACTATATAGTTGTCAGCTGTAGTCGGTCTCTGTCCAGCTATGTGTAGCACTGTGTCCAAAAAGTTGTGAGTTTATTCAATGGGTACTAGCGTTTTATACTAGGAAACTGGGGAAGGGAATGGCTGAGCTTGCCCGCTCTGTCTTCCATGTAAGGATGAGGTGGAAGTGGCTGCTTCACTGTGTTCCCGAGCTATAACCTAGTGTAAAAATCTGAAAGAGGAAACCCGATTTAGATAATTCTTCATTGATAATGATTGCTGCTGTTGGATGGTGTGTTGTGAATTGTACAACTCAGCTGATTGTTGAGTTGCGGTTGCCCATCAAGCTGCAGCTTCTTTGAACCTCTCCCAACCACAAAATTTGTTTTCTACAGTCAGTCAACCAGCAACCATTTCTCTACGATCCAGATATCACAGTTCTTGATTTCTGACTACCCTCTTTTCTATCTTCAATCACCAGAAGGATTGTCTCTTGCTTGGAAGCAAGTGGTCACATTGTCCCGATATACGCCATGAAGCCTTGCCACAACCGTGAACGGCTGGCCTGACGTCTTTGGAAAGCATGTCGTTGAGCAGTTCATCTACGCGTGCATCTCTCGGCCGCTATCGCCCGGTGCTATATATTGCGACCGGACTTGCAGCTGCATATGCTATTCTCCTTATCCATCGGCATTTCTATCCATCTCCTTCCCATACCCGCCTTCGCCGTCGAAATGCCGTCCGCCGACGCCCATCGAGAAGAAGAGGAGGCCTGTCATTCGTGACTCACGATAGTATTGATATCTCTACCACCGTTGACGCTATACGAAGGTTGCAGCAGATAGAATCAGATGACGAGCCGTACGGAACGTTCAGAGTTGAAGTCGAAAATGGCCGCTCGTATCAGTGTCCTCTTCTGCCTTCTGAGTTCCCGTCGAGCGAGGAATTACAAAGGGCACTTGATGTTGGTCGGGATCAGGCAGTTCTGATGCGCCGGATGATGGAAGAAGCATTTCTAGAGAACTTCCTCGCTTTCGAGTACCCTCCATCCCATGTTATTTCGCGGTCGACGGGAGAATACGAATATTTGTTGGATCATTTGCTAGATTGGGGTTTTGCGGAGCGGAGTGTTGCTCGGACGGTCAACGCGTTCAACGACGACCCTAGTTACGGTGGAGATCTACGTCGCAGAAGGAATAATGGTGAAGCAACGAGCCTGGCAATCAGCGGAAGTACTGTTCTGGAGGCTCATCGCGAGCGGGTGGAGACCGCCCCGGAGACTCAAAGCGTTTTTTCGTGGCGGGATGGTGGTGATGATACCGCGCCCTCTAGGGAAGGCCAGAATTTGTTGAATCTCTTGTACCATATCGCGGAAGATCAAGCAAAGCAAGATGGGTACATTCACCGCGGCGTCACTTGCAATAACTGTGGAGTTGTGCCAATACAAGGAATACGATATCGCTGTGCAAACTGCGTCGACTTTGATCTTTGTGAAACATGCGAAGCAATGCAGGCTCATATCAAAACACACATGTTTTACAAAGTGAGAATTCCGGCGCCATTCCTAGGTAACACTCGACAGGCTCAGCAGCCATTCTACCCAGGAAAACCCGCGATGCTTCCGCGTAATTTATCTCGGCCTCTGGCGAAGCGCTTGATGAAAGAAACGAATTTCGAAAACACCGAACTCGATGCTCTTTGGGATCAATTTCGATGTTTGGCGAATTTGGACTGGCCTAGTGATCCAAACAAATTAAGAATGGCTATTGATCGTAAAACATTTGATCAGTGCTTTATACCAAATACATCTATGCGCCCTCCTCCTCCCAACCTCATTTACGACCGAACCTTTTCTTTCTATGACACTAATGGCGATGGCCTGATAGGGTTCGAAGAGTTTATAAAAGGCCTCGCCAGTTTTAATAACAAGAGCACGCATGAACGCCTAAAACGGATCTTCCATGGATATGATATTGATGGAGATGGTTATGTGGACAGAAAGGATTTTTTGAGAATGTTTAGGGCGTATTATGCCCTTACCAAAGAGATGAGTAGAGACTTAATTACAGGCGTTGAAGACGAATTTTATGAAGGTGTCGCCCGGGATGTCATTCTTGGTAGCCAGCCCATCAGTTCTGCATTCAACGCAACGATCTCTTCAGGCGTCCCATCCAGGATTGGAGAAGGCAAGCGCCCGAACTTGCATGGCGACATGGAGATCGCCGATAATCAAGATATTATACGAGAAGACGAGATAGACGAGGCCGATAGGCAAGTTGTAATTGGAGATGCTGCTGTTAGAAGCACATTTGGGGAATCCCGAGCTACTTGGCTACGGCCAACCTCCCAATCACGACCGACAGATTTATACGAAAATGATCATGAGGAATATATTGATCGGAACGATGCAGCGTCGGACTTCTCTGTGAATGTCGAAGAATGGCCACCGCTTGAAGATGTCCAGCCTCAGGATATTGTTAATGCCTTGGGTGCCTATGTTCCTTACGAGGAGATTACAGATCGCGTCGATAGAGCCCGGATAAGGACTTGTATTGCCGAGCGCATGCATCGCGACCACAGACGGCATATTGAAGATGTGAGACATGCTGGTGTCGAGGAAAGATGGAGGCGAAGACAATTTTATATTGACGAAGAAGACGGTGGTACGGCTCCTCCTGGTTACCACGATGAAGATGAAGACGAAGATGCCATTGAAGACGTCGATGAGTCGGAGTTGCATGTTCCGTCGCCGAGATCAAGATCATCATCAAAAGTTCGCTTCCAAGATGATGTCACAGATAATGAATGCGAAACACGATCCAATCCATCCACATCTTCGCGCAGTATGCTCTTAGGCGAGAGATGGGGTGGAATTGAGATTCCCGAAGCTGAAAAGGATGTCGGAAAGGAAATATTGTATCAAATTACACAGCAAGGTCTTAATGAACTATTAGACATGCTATTCAAACTCAGGGAAGATCTGCTAATGGAAGCCTATCACACCCGTGCTGAAAGGAAACGGTGGGCGAAAGAAATTGAAGCTTTTATGGATGTACAGTATGGAATTTCAGAAGCAGATGGCAAGAAACCGCAGTCAGGGCTCACTGTGGAAGAAGTTGGGCAGGACTTGGATGACGTGCCTCCTAGAGAAAAGCCTTTGCAACAGCTTTTGGACGAATCGGGCTATCATCTCACGCACGAGCCAGATGGTGAGCAGCCAGTACCCGGAAACGCGGAGGATCACGATTCGGTTCATTTATCGTACTTCGCACCCGAGCCCACAGCACCCCAGAGCCGGCCAGATGAGTCTGAAGTTGAACCTTTTCCGCCGGCTCCTGGAAGCATGCCGTTTGAGGTTGAGGTTGAGGAAGAAGAAGAATATGAAAATCATCCCGGCCACGCATCTCCCCCACCAGATCCTACTCTTCCACAATTCAGACCGGATTCCGAGGTGTCTGAGAATCCCAATGAAGCCTTGCAAATAAGTGAGGCCACACCCTCAAACACCATTGCTTCCCTCGCACAGACTTACTCCCCTGTTTATGAATCCGCCCCCGCCTCCGCTTCCGCTTCCGGATCCGAGCCGCTCCGCCAAGCCCAACATATTCCGAACCCCGCTCTTCCGCTCCGCCTTCGCTTCCAACAACCCCAAAGCAGCCAGCCATCATCTTCGCAGGTGCCAAATCCAACGGCTTCCTCTACTAGCTCATCAAACTCTACGAAGCCTTCCGTCCCTCCGCCTTACCCACCGGCTCCGCCGTCTCCAAAGACGCTAGCGCGCTGGCACCAGTTGAACCAGGTTGAAAGAGAGGCAAAAGAGCGCGGCGGAGCGGGTGCTAGGTTAAATTTTGAAGAGTTTGCAATGCACATGCAAGGTGACCTGGGCAAAAAGCTGGGATTTGCCATCAGTTGGATCGACATGGTTTGCTTCTAGATGCACCGTACGTGGGACGTGGCATTACAAGACGTCTTCTTTCGGACCTTTGCTCTTCAAATTGTGGAGTCTATTAACAAAAAAAAAGCAGTAGGCCATGTCGGTATGTATATTATGAAGGAGACCGAACCATGAGATGAGATAATGTGTATCATTACCTTTGTTTAACGAGCATCGGAGGCTGATTCGATTACATTCCAACGAGGTGGCAGTTCAGCTTAGTTTATATGATAAAGCAAAATGTAAAACAACACCTTTTATCAATTGACAGTCATCAGTGTCTTTTTAAAAGCCGAATAAGTTTTCTTCCTCCTTATATCCCCAGTCCTTGAGCGCTGGCAACACCGCTTTCGCAATCATCGCTGGCGGACCACAAATTAGAGCAATATTTCCCTTTTCAGGTGGGTAGCAATATTTTTTCAAATGATCCTCGTTCACAAACCCAGTTTCACCCTTCCAATCTCCAGACGGATGGGACAAGATATGGTCTATCCTAAACTGGTCCGGATGCTCTTCCATGAGCTTTTCCATCTCGTCTTTCAGGAGGATATCACCCTCCGCCTTGTTCGCATCAACAAGTGCGATTTTTGTGCTATCATGTGGATCTTTTGATTTGAGGATATCCTTAATCAATTGCCAACCTGGAGTGATGGCGGAGCCACCCAGGACAAGCGTTATATTCTCAAACTGAAGCTCTTTACCATCAACTCTAAATTTACCGTGTCCGAGATAGCGTATTTCGCCCATGGGACCTTTCACTTCGATTTCTTCGCCTGGACGGAGCTCGTGGAGGATATTGCTTATTGTCCCTCCTGGCATATCTTTGCTGGGGAAATAGGATTTGACGACCAAATCGAAAGTGCCGTCCTTTTCTTCTTCAAGAATTGGTCTCACTGGGGTGTATGAACGAGTGACCATTCGATCAAGGAAATGGAAACCGATCTGAATGTGTTCGCCTGTATGCAGACCCAAGCTCTTGGCTCCATCGGGCAATGCGAATTTGTAGCGTTGGGTGTCTTCGGATAGATGGGTAGTTTTGATCAGCTTGACAGGAATCCACCTAGGGGAACTAAAATCAGCTTTTGGCTCAGCATCAAGACAGGGAATCCATATGGATACCTCTTTCGATTGAGCGCAATGTCACCAGGTTTCTCGGAGGATGCGGCGGCATCTTTGACAGCTTGCTCCTTCTGAATCTTGATGAATGCCTTGGCCTTGTCCGTGACCACGCCAATGACACATTCTACATCAACGTTAGTCACGGGTTTTTGGATAACTTAGGCAGCCATCGAACATACCACTGAGCTTCTGTTCAGCGTAGTCGTCATGAATGCTCTCAAATTCCTCTGTCGCATCCGCGTGAACCTTTCCAGCATGCGCCATGATTGGAGCTTTGCCGCCAGGATGCCAGCTTAAGACGCTGGTAGCATCGTAGACCTTGTTATTGATTACAATCCAACAATCGCCTTCTTTGTTATGCTTTTCTATCTCCTCGCGTGTAAACTCCTTTTGCGGTGCCGATACCTCGTGTTTGATGTTCTCCATACGGACTTCAGCGGACGGCTTCAACCATCCGCCCTTGCCCGCTCCTGGTTCAACTGGGTGTCGAAATTGCAAACACAAAGCACCAGTTTTCTCATCATTGACGGCTTCGGTCCGGACAACGTACCAGCAATTGTTCATCATGCTATTATTGTTAGCTTTCTCAAAGCAAAGGATAGCTATACCCCACGTACCCCATGAGATTCCAAACTGGTTTCTCTGGCTGAGTATTTTTAAAGACATTAAAACATCGGACCGATATACTCTTTGCATTGACAAGATGGGGGATTTCAACGTCAACATGCCAAAATAACCACGTCCAGAACTTTTTGCCGTGTCGAACTGGTGCTTCAGGGAACTATCTTCTTGTCAATGGAACCGGACATTAAAAAATTATGCCACATCAAAAGGACAAAGGTTAACTATAATCTATACCTTTCGAGTGCAATACAACCAAGTCTCCCCGCCGTCTAGACTGACTTCAACTCTCTGTACTTCACACCCTCCGCCATCGTAAGCATAACCCTGAATCCTATATGTTTGGCCAGCCTTGACGTTATTTAGCTCGATGGTCTCGTTTTGTGCCGGTTTGACAATCACGGAGTTTAAATTCTGCTCATTGCACGCTGTACTCGGATGGTGAAACATCGTCCTTGCAAATTCGGAATCTTTTTCAATAACAAAACTTGGGAGCACTCTATTATCATAAACGTGGTAGTAGCTCTTATTCTCTTTTTCAGATATCCATATCTTTGACAACCACTTGACACATCTGCCGCCGACGTACCCTGGAATCATGACCCGAACTGGATAGCCGTGATCCGGAGGCAATGGTTTATTGTTCATTTCGTATGCAAGGATGACGTCGTTGGTGGGATCCATCGCGTATTCCAATGGAATACATGTAGAATATTTGCCTTCACTGGGATTATCGGCTCCTTCAAAGTTCACCCAGAGGCGAGTATGAGAATGTGCCGAGTGTGTTACCTCGACGTCCGCCGAGATCAAAACCTCTCGAAGGAGGGCACCTTTCCAAAAAGCACAGCTAACGCCACCAGCACCCCAGTCAAAACCTTTCGATCGTCGTAGCATGTTAAGCTCTTTTCTCCTATTACCATCACAGGCCATTGCAATAGGAATGTTGATAGCATCGAATTTGGCGAGTTCATCCATTGAAATACGTTTCTTGCCATTATTGATGTCTATCTCATGGGTTTCCCATAATATATGCGGCACAGAAGAATGATTTCGAACGTAGTGTAAAGCATTTGGGGTGATTAGACCGGCTTTAAACAGGGTGGTCAAGTCCGGCTCGGCGTTCATCGGGTGTTTGCCAGTTAGACGAACGAGAGACGGATCCCGTGGGATCCAGTTGTCCGGAGTGTACTGGTCAGCTTCATCGATCGTGGTTGATGAAAGATAGTCGGATTTTGGAGAGATCCGTTTTCCGGAATCAATCTCGAGCCGATGGACATAATCGCTTTCCCGCTTTAAAGACCGTAGAAAAGCTAGTTCCTGCGGTGTATATTTTTCAAGGAGCTTCGCCTCCTTAGATTTCTTTTCTGCTGGTTCGATCTCTTTGTCCTGCTGCTGTTCTTGTTCGTCTTCTTTGCTTTTGTCTTCGTGTGGCGCCTCTATACCATAAGCCTCGTTGTGCGTCGTGATTTCACCACGCTCCCTTCTCCATTCATGTTCTTGTTTTGGTTTCTCTTCTTCCTTCTGCTTCTCTTCCTGCTCCTTGTGCTGTTTGTCCTTTTCCCGTTTTTGGATGTTAATTGGCCATTCTTGCTCGTATTTGAGAAAATCTTCCGTGGTATGGAGAACGTAGCGCCAGCCAGAAGGGTGCTTTGAGGGCATGCGCAAGTGGTAATCCTGCTATCTGTTAATGTGCCATTCAGGACCTGGGGTGATATAGGACGCGGGATAAGATGCATCGACTAATTACTCAGGAAATAGCATACTTCTTGATCCTTCATGTAGTCCACCACAGTCAAAAGATCTCCTTTCTCCTTCTTCCGACGTAATTCATCTGCCAGTTTTCTCGCATTCTCAAGGAATTCCTTGTCTTTATCTAAACTGTCTTCAGGATGTGAGATGCCAGCAACACGACCATTCTTGTCCCGATATCCTATGCGATGATGAGGGACCTCTTGCCAATCCGGCTCCTTCTGGATGGCCTCTTTCGAGGAGCCAGGATGGTAAGTTGGCACGGTTCGGTGCGGCTTGTCAATCTCAGTCATTGTCTAGTGAGGTGTGCAGATGGATCTTGTGCTTAGACAAACAAGTCCTGTGTCGACTTTGGCCTTTGTATAGCAAAGGCAAAGGCCATTGAAAGGAGAAGTTACTATACCCCGCATTGTGCTGTCTCCGAGGAGGTACCGCCCATAATATTTGTTGTTGGAAGGCTGCGTCTCGATCGGTTTCTTGCAAGGTTGCTGGGCCCCAGTTACATCATGGCCCACCGCCCAACACCAAGCAAAAAGCCAAGTTCAAGCCGAACCACAACTTCGACGCCAGAAACTCGTAATTGACCAGCAATAATTGGCAACAGGAGCTTCGGCCACTTCCGAGAGTTTTCTATTGGACGTCTGCGTCGATTCGGAAGCTCGAACAAGGTATGCATCTTTTTACGATCCCACCCAGATTCTATCATGCGTCCGAGAGAATCATAAATTCATACGTCAAGCTGAAGCAGCGGGCTAAAATAAAGACCATCAAGAAAACAAATAGAACGATCGCCCCAACGTTATGCAATAGCCAAAGGAAAAGCTCTAATCCCAGTACTTTATGACTCCTTCTAACCCGGCCGTCGCAACCTTACTGGTCTCTTGTGGATGCCAGTCCACGCAGGTAACCGCAGAGCCTTCTTTTCCTCCAGCCTGGATTTTATGCCACATTTTGCCCGTCTTCCAATCCCAGAAGCAAACGTAGCCTCCACTGTCTCCTGAAGTGATGAACTGGCCATCAGGGCTAATTGCCACGTCAATTGCATATCCTGCATTATTATGGCCTCGAAAGTTCTTTTTCCGATTCTGTCGGAATTTATCTGTTGACGCATAGACAACAATCTGGTTATCCCCAGACTGGAATGCGACGTACTTGCCATTAGGATGTGGAGCAGCACGGACAAGGGCGTACAGGTATGGTTCTGCAATGAATTTGATGGGCACGGGGATGTTGTATTCCCATGCACGGAGCGACTTGTCGTCGGAAGTAGATATGAATCGACGATTATTATCAACAAATGTCAATGTATTGATAGCAGCAAGATGGTGATCATATTCTTGTGTGATTTCTCCTGACCGCGTATCAAATTGTACGATTTTCTTGTCTGACATGCCAGCCAGAAATTCATGCCAGTGGTTGGGGTCGGGGTTGAACCGGACAACATGTGGTGTTTTGCCAGTTGAGAAACGTCCAATGCATTTTCCATACTCTGTATCCCAGAGTTTGATTTGGCGATCATACGACGCCGAAAGAAATGTGGTCCCTGTAGGGTGGAATGTGGTGTCGGAAACGGAACTTGAGTGACCTGAATAGGTCCGTAGAAGCTCGCGGGAGTGATAAACATCCCAGATTTTGATTTTCGAATCCGCAGATGACGAGAGCAACAAATGGCCAGAAGACGGGAAGAAGCGTATAGAGGTGATTGGCTTTGTATGCGATTTCCATGTATGGATTAGTTTCTTGGGTATATAATTCTTGGCGCTTCCCACTCCCTTCTTAAGGTCAACGTCCAGGTCTTGAGGAACATGCATATACGTGCGTCCCTGGTAGTCGAACTGCTCTGAACCGTGGAATTCTGTTGTCTCCGTGTGCGATGTATCTTCCTGATACTCAGTGGCCTTTTTATCCATGGCTGGCATATTTGATGGGACAATACCCTCTTCGACATATTCTTCATCACTGGCAAGCTCCTGTCCAGCCAAGGCTAGATCTTCCTCGTAAACCTGCTCTTCGTCCTCATATCTAGCCCAAGGACCCAAGTACGCACCCTCTCCTTCCACAATGCCAGAGTCGCCTTTCTTCTGTCTTTTTCTCCTTAAAGCTGCACTTGTTTCCTTTGAGGGCCGCATCTGCACCACATCTCTTCCCCTGAATCGCGCCACATTTTCCATGTTTCCTACATATGCACCCGCAACACTCGGGTCCTTGGTATAGCCCAGACTCTGAAACGTATGGTGCTGCGTAGTAAAAGTCGCATCACTTATCATGGCTTCCTCCGCATTCCCCGTCAAGACATTTTTCCTTTTCATTCCATTGACAGAACGAAAAGGATTTGCCGGCCCAGCTGCTGGCCGCGTTAACTGATCGAAGGTGATGTTGTATGTAAGGGCTGTGTCTGTAGGCTTCGGAAGCGCGAGCTGCATGTGGGCATCCTGTGAAGCTGTGTCAGAATGCAATCCAGAATTTCATCAAGAGTAACTAGGGCACGAACCTCGATTGGGACATCAGGAGCCGCGACAATTTGCGGATGAGTTTGTTCCACCGCAGCACCTTTCACATCATCATCACTGGAGTATTCATAACTAGTGCCCAAGAGTGATGCCATTATTGATTAGGGTGAAATCTCTCTGGCTGTGCTTTGTTGCCGATGCAAGCAGTTGTTTCTACCTCATGGAGTTCCTTCTTGAAGCTCGGGCAAGTTTCCCAATTATTTTTGTTTGCTCTGTTTACATTGTTTGTTCCGTTTGTTTTGTTTACTATGTTTGGCATGTTTGGCAACTCATCAAAAAAGTATTCGATCGCAGTACGGAGACTCCGTGAAAGCCATTCATTACGCTGCAAAGCTATCCGATTTGATATTGATCAGTGGGAAAGCCGGTTCTATAAGGATATACTATTTATTCTACTAGAACCTCGCCAAAATATTTCTCATTCTCGAGTCTAGGCTCTATTCCTTAATTCTTCTTGTTTTGCCCAGGCTTTTGCTCCCCAAGAGTTCCACTTGACATATATACCCCGGAATGGTGGTGTGAAGGCCATTGGGACCGAAGCTAGTGGTTTCTCTGATGTCTATCCATACAGCCTCCTGATCTGTCGTATTTGACATGGTCGTGCTGGGATCCGGCTTTCCCAGGGCCGCCAACATGGAAAGAATTTTCTGAAGAAGTTCGCTGTCCGGAACTTCTGAAACCGAAGACTCTCCTTTTTGGATCTGCCCTTTGACGGCGCGTTCCAGCATCTTCAAATCTGGCCGCCAAAACCCTTCCTCGTACAGCTCGCGTAGTATCTCAACAAGCTGATCTCGCCAATTCTCCGGATAGCGGGATAATTCGTACAGGATATCCCAGTCATGCCTATTGGGCTGGCTTTCCGGTGTGAAGCCATGCCAGTATATATTCATCACATCCCAGAGATCCGGATGAAGCTGGTATTGTGGGTACATGTCCCTGACGCCCAGAGGTTCCGAACTCGCCAATGAGCCAAGTTCACTCGCCCGCTTCGCTCCGTGGGAGCGCAGGATATGTAGGATTTTCGGGGATCCTGAGTATGCCTCCGCAGCGCGGGTTGGTGCCTCTTTTGATCTACCCCACACGGTTCCGGCAGCCAGTGCCCGTTTCCGAGCTGCGGCTGAAGTGTACGATGAAAGTGACTCCAGATGATCATGTTTTCTGCCCGCAACTCCCAACAGCGCCAGGTCCAATACGGTAAACGGGGTATCGGTCTCCACCAGCTTATTAACGTCGCGATCGAGCCCCAGGTCGAGAAGTAAGTTCAACGTTTTAACTCGCCCCGCCTTTGCAGCCTCTGCCAGGGACAAAATGTTGGCCGGAATTGGGAGGAAGTATTTTTGGTAGGCCTGTTTCATATCGACAATATCGGGTTCCGTCTGTACAAGATGGGTTAAAAGCTCTATAATGAGGTCGTGACTTTGTTGGTCGCTGAAAACGACATTATAGGTAATGGGGAAGAAAATGTTCTTCCCATCCCTCGTACAAAGGGTAAGATTTGCCCCCTTTTTAATGAGATACAATGCTTGCCGGAACGGATCTCGCTCTGTGTGAAGTGCGTAATATAGTGCAGTCCATCCTTGGCGGTTTACCGCGTTAATATCCGGCGGCGGTTCATGAGAAAATAGAACATCACAGGCCCCTTCAGCCTCCTCGTCGCTATGCAAGGCACCAACAACAACATGAAGAGGGGTGTTTTCGTCATATTTAGCTCGCGCGTTGATGTCTTTCAGCCTTTCGGTGACGCTTTTGAAGATGGCGACATACGATTCAGGATAGGTTAGTTCAGAACCCCGAATATAGGCCCACGCATGAACCACTAAACAGGCTTCGTATCAGCAAATATAACGATGATTTTTGCCAATATTCATCTCACCTGTATCGCTGCTCCCAGCTTCAACGTCTGCACCCATGGTGGCCAAAGCACAAGCTACTCCGCCGTCCCACTCGTCCGACGCAATCCTAATCGGCGTCATTTGCCGCGGTACCTGAGATTCTGCATCAATGTCCGCCCCCGCCTCTAGCAAGAGCTTTGCAAGCTCCGTCGTTTGTTTTATGTGTTCATTCCAATTGCCGTGGCGCACCCAGTAGTGCCATGAATACGCCAGGCTCCCATGATGAGCAGGCAAATAGAATCCCATATAATGGAAAACGTTCCGACCTTTGGGATCTGTCGCTTTCGCCTCAGCACCTCTGGAAAGGAGATAGCGAACCACATCCACCTCGCCATGCCAGGTTGCTAGAAAAAGGGGCGTGGAGCCAATATCCAAGCCATGGTACGTCGCATTGATATCTGCACCTAAATCAAGAAGGACATCCATTGCAGGCCTACTACGTGCAAACGCGGCCCAATGCAAAGGTGTGCCAAGAGGAAGTTCGAATGGACTATTCAGGTTTTAGGTCAACATTGTTCAATGCCAGGGTAGGTGGTAAATGCATAGGATGCGGCGGAATGACCTACAAATGAGAAATCTGCATCCTTCGAGGCGCTCCTCCGCTGGCCTCTGCCACAGATGAGACTATTTGAGCATCAATTGATGCTTCTGCTTCTCGAACTAACCGGGTTGCAATCCTGCGGATACAACTTTCTGGAAGGGTGAACAGCCAATGCAAGGGCGTCAGCTTTTCCTGTTTGGTCGATGTGGATGCCTTTGCGCCTTTATCAAGCAGATAATCAATAACCTCAACGTGCCCAGCTTGGAATGCCTTGTAAAGAGGAGTTTCTAGGTTATCGTTCTGAATATCGGTTAGAATTTTAGCATCCTCGACAAGCCTTTGCACAACTTCGAGAGAGCCCAAAGTAGCAGCAGCGTGTAAAATAGTATTGCCTTTATTGTCCACCACCCGCTTCTTTCCTTCGAGCCATGCGATTGCTTTCTGCACATCTTTCGCAATCTCAAGAACATCTGGTTTTCTCAAAAATGGGTCTGCTGCGAATCCACCTGCACACCTGAATTTGTGTTTTGCTATCTCAAGGTCCTCTGGAGTTATCGTCGACAAATCCTGCGGAAACAAGTAGCCCTCAGAAACCGCTTGCAGTGTCCATTTCTTCAGAGTCTTCTCGCCAAATTCGGATTTTCGGCTGTGGGCGTGCAACAGTTGACCGTACACTGCTCTTGCAGGAGAGAACCCACCCCTGGCAGACTCAGTCACATATTCAAGCAGCGTATCGACATATCCGGCCCTGCTCCTTGTTATGCTCTGCGCCAATCCAAAGAGAACATCACTATCAAATGAGTCCTTGGAAGCACGATACTGTTCTTCTAGTTCTGTGATAACAGATTTGTCAAGACGGCGCCAAAAGTTAGCGCCTTTATTATACATCTGATCCGTGGTGCCAACATAGCGTGTGGCCCTGCGACCGGTTTGAGATATTGACAACCTAATCTGTATTAGAGCATAATTACCCAATGAAGGGGGCTATTCTTACCATGATGCATATGCAGTGTTATCGAGTTTCAGAAGATCTGGATTTGGTAACGGCCGTGCCCATGGATCTTCGGCCAATAAACCCCTCAAAGCCCGTGTGAGCTGCATTCGTAAGTCGGATGGGATTGATTTCTCTTCTCTGAGCATGTAAATGGCAACGTCAATAGGACTCTCGCCTTCCACGTCCAAATCAACCAGCTCGCCCTCTTTGATGAACATTGATAATATCGTGAGTCCAAGGCTGTAAGAATCGAATCGTAGCATGAGTTCTGGCTTAAAGGTTTGGCTCGTCCATCGAGCCGCGTCCTGAATTTCGGGAGCAACCCAGCCGGGCGTACCTCTATAATCGTCGGCGGTGAATTCACTTCCAGGAACCTCCATGTCCATACAGACTCCAAAGTCGCTAATTTTAGCCGAAAACGGGACCTTTTCACTCTGAGACTCTTTAAAAATGAGTACATTGTCGGGCTTTATGTCCCCATGTACTATACCAAGCGAATGAAGCACTTCTATCCCAGCCACAACATCCAATGCAAGCTGATGTTTAATATTTACCGAGTCCTTCCCCATCAGCTCCTCATTCTCTTTTTTAAGAAAATCAGTGAGGGTCGTAAAAGCGGACTCCACAAATAGCACAGGGACGGGCGTATCTGGGAGCGGATAATCGTAGCCCCAAGCAACTAAGTGAACGATGTTTCGATGACTGCGAAGCACAGGATTGCAGAGTGACCGCACCTCTAGCTCTAAGGTCCGCAGCTGGAGGCGGTAGTCTTCCCCCGACACAAAACTCACGCCGTCCTCTCTTGATAGTGGTACATTGACCCGCTTGATCACCAAGCCCTCGTTGCCAACAAAGTCTCCAGCGTACTCCCGGAAGACAGTGAACTGTGCACCATTTCCGATCTTAGCTGCGCGTGTTTTTAAATTGAACTCTTGTAAATGCCGTGGTCCATGGATTCCAGTTTTAGAAAGGATGCTGGTAAAATGAGACAGGGTACTCATATACTGATGCTCGCCATTTCGAATCGATGTAACTTTCTCTTCAAGAGGGTCAACCGCGGTGTCCCAGCCATTGGGAGAATCTTCACTGTCGTCTCCAGACTCCTCCAAAACGCCCTCCAACAAATCGCCCTCCAACAAATCGCCCTCCAACAAATCGCCCTCTTCACCAAGATTGAGGTCCTGAAGAACCGACCCGTATTCATCGTCTTCCAGGCTATACAATGCATCATTGAGCAGATCCTCGCTAGCTTCGTTGAGCAAACTGGTATCAATAAGCCCTTCCAGCTCGGACTCAAACTAGAACACTCGTGAGCTAAAGCACGGGCAGGGTGAATCATTTAAAAAACAAATTTCATACCTCGAACGCCATTTTTCCAGACGATAACGCTGCTTCACATGCAAGTCCAAAGAGGAAGCGCGTCCAGGATTCGGCGAAATCGATTCCTGACAGGGCTATTCTTGTCGATCTGCAAATAGCAACAGAAAGAAGCAACTAAAAAGTCTCTCGGCAGTTCGCTGTAGGCAACAGTTTTGTATCGCTCACTGGAGCTCGCCAACGACCTTTCGAGTGTGAATTTTTATTTCCCTTTTCGTGTTGGGAGCCTCAAAACGACAGTGAGGGGTATCGAGGTCTCGGGGGCCGAAATATGCATCGCCTCCCGCTCATCTTCCGTTGATCCCGCAGCTGAAGGAAACTAAATGTCTGGGCTCAGGTGGGCATGCAATGCTCCTGGCTTGGCAGATATTTTCTTCATTAAAGAGCGTCTTTTCCCCTCCAAAGGGGCTTGTGGTGGGGCAAGGCTCTGTTTCTTTCCCACCAAGTTCCAGCGATGGATTTCTACGGTACAGCGGCGACTGCGATCGACCATGTCATCAAGGTGACGATATTCATCAAAGGCGTCATCTCGGACATCAAGGATTACGATGACGATAGGACCAGCATCCAGTTGAAACTGGACCTCCAGCTTACGTCGTTGGAGTTCTTCCGTCGGAGGTTTCTAGACGAGAAGCATGGCTTGCTGCTTCCGGGCCGGCTACCAGAATGGATCGCCGATACCATTTGCGGTCTGCTGCTGAAAATGAGCAGAGTTCTTGCAGACTATCGAGTCCTCGTGGGACGATATGAAGATTTTGACGAGAAGGCGAAAGTGAACGAGGAGCAGGACAGTGTCAGCAGGAGGGAAAAGTGGAAGCAGTCTTTCCTAGAGCGGGCAAAGACCCAAGCCAAAGCTCTGAAGATGAAGGGCTATGACTGGTCTCTCTTTGATAAGAAGAAATTGCTTGGTATCTTGGAAGAATACCAGGGATGGACGAGCAACTTGCGGGACGTGATGCAACACTTTTCTCAGGAAATGATCTACAATATCGCGGACTCTGCTTCCACAAATAATGACAGCGAGAGCCTTAAAGGTACCGGTTTAGAGCAGGTGGTACAACGGCAGAAACTAGTGTCCGCCCATCCACCCGACGACTTCCACGAACTCGAAGGGGAAATTGTTGAGGACGGAAATTCTTCAAATCGCTTCCAACCTGGCCGCTGGACATGTAATGGTGAGTCATTGCAGGTCTTGATTGAGTACCGCGAGTATGACCGTCGTCTGCGACTCGACGATTTGGATCCGGAGGAGATTGCCGAGCTGAAAGCTCCAGTGAGAAACCTTGCATGGCTTCTGCAAAACTCCACCTTCCAGGACGGAGGCGATAACGGTGACGAAATACAACAACCCGCTATCTACTCACTCCAGTGTCTTGGGTTCATAGACCAGGTGGAAGAAGAGCGAACGGTTTTTGTCTATAAACTGCCGTCGCATGGAGCCGAGACTGAAACGGAGGCAGGAACCAAGATTCTCACACTGCACGAACTAATCACCAAGATTGACATCAAAACAAAACGACCGTTGAAACCGTCCCTTACTGACCGGTTTAACATTGCTCACTGTCTGGCGCTAACACTCTCGAACGTGCACGCTTCTCTTTGGTTGCACAAGAATATCTGGAGCCGCGGGATACTCCTTTTCCAGCAAAGCAAAAAGGGCGTCACCTCTGTTGAAATGCAACGGGCAATCAACCCTTCCAGTGACGCTGAAATCCCGCACATGATGGCTTTTCTGGGAGACTGGGGTTACGCACGACACGTCGAGGGCGCAACTGACATGCGAAGCGATTTCGAAATCGAGCCCAATATCTACCGGCATCCTGACCGACAAGGTGCGCCAACTCGCCAATTTGCGCGGCCTCATGATATTTACGCACTGGGCGTGGTGTTGCTGGAGATCGGCCTCTGGAAAACTGTCTCCCAGCTGTTCGACGCTCGCATCAAGGAGGGCCAGCGGACCGGGAAACTGCCCAAGCCCAAAGACGTGCGAAACGCTTTGGTAGCCCTGGCGCAGACTGAGCTTCATCGTGAAATGGGCAATGTGTATGCGGGAGCAGTGGTGAGATGCTTGACGAGTGACTTCCGAAAGAGCAGCGATACTGAGCTTTCGTTGGATTTTAAGGAAAAAGTCGTGGATGGCATTGCTTTTGGGATGAAATTGTAAAACCTCACTCAAAGCAGCTGAAGTTGCGCCCATTATATATTGAGAGAGAAGAAAAAAAATTTTCCGAGTTTGATTTTGAGCTGACACGCTCTGCCGGATGTGTATATGTCGTAAGGCAGTGAAAATGTTTAGCGAGTGCATTCCTTCATTCACTAGTTTTGTAGGTCTGGCTGAGCATGGTGGTGTCAACATTCTCGTGATTGTCGGACCTGGGAATGACAAGGATGGCGTAGTGTCCTAGGGATCCGGCGAAACCAACGAAACGGGTAGACGCTATCCCGGTATCATAGCTATAAGCCTAAAAAGTCTGTCATATGCGCCTCAGAATCTTCACGTGGATGACATGAAAAGGCTCACCAGTAACATTTCAGTAGCGAGACTCATGACTCCGATCGCATGCCATAGTGTCCAGTGGGGCAATATCGGTTAAGTGATATATATTCCCAAACATTCAGCTGTGCCAGTGCGAGGGGAGGCGGTCCAAAAACCAGAACATCAAGGGAAGATTTTCAGCATCATTTTCATTATCCATATTCAGCGTGATATCATATAGACGAACAGAGTAATAGAGATAGATGAGAGAACTTATACTAGTAAATACAATTCCAGTCCGCAAAAGAGGGAAAAGGAATACACTGATTAGAATCGTACTTTGGACGAAGTCAATGCCTCGCTAATCTCAAATCAAAGAAAATGGGGCATCCTAATGAACTTGTGAAAGATATTGATCATCATCATCCATGATCGCATACGACAAACTCGGATGCTGGGTTCCGAGATCGTGCCCAAAGACAGGGCTCGATCGTAGCGAATTCACGTCGCTTCGCGAGCTTGAGAGTAATTTCAAGGTAGCTCGGCGATGCCATGGTAGGCACGGCGGGATCTCGCTTCATGACGATGATATAAACGCTCAATATCCGACCGGTTGACCGTGTTTTCATTGCAAAACCAAATTTTTCTCAATTATTTAATGCGAGTCGTCACGGATGAGGGCGACAATCATGCTGTAGAGATAGAAGAAGAACATGACTAGATGGAATCCAAGTTTGATGAATGATTCCTTAAAAAGAAGAAGACGTTAGCCATAGCCCAGCAGCTGAAATCATATCCCCAGTCCTCACCTTTTTATGGACATTGAGTTTTCGGAAGATTTCGGTAGCATCCAAAAGGTGCTGGTTATCGAATATCCTAGAATGCGCAAAGCAGTCAGCGAAAAAAAAAGTTCTATAACCATAGAATTAAAGCAAACAAAGCGACTATGGGAGACGCACTTCTTCGCATTGAAAGCCAACAGTGGTAGATTAAGTAAAATAGCCAACCAATATCCGTTGATGATGAAGAGGAAGGTCAAGAATCCATGTACGGCGGCCTCTGGGACAATGTATGCGTTGAGTCGGTTGCAAAGATCGATGGGGTTGATGTAGTCACTAGATCAACATCATAGGTCAGCTAGGATCCAAAGCAAAGTACGCAGTCCAGGCATGCGAGAATGACAGTTTAATTTAAAAAGACCGAGAGCTGCCGGCTGAAGCCAAAAGGTGCAGCTGAAAGCGCCATACAATCAAGAAATTCATACGTACCATTCCAAATCACTGTACATAATAGTGAAGAAAACCTGTAGGAAGAGATTGACGGCATTGATTAAAACCGCCAGTAGGTATAGCCACGCTTCTCCAGACATTTTGTATATGTGTGTGGTTTGCTATTCGCAAGCTTGGACCAGTAGAAAATAACCGCGAAGGTAAAATATCAGGTGGATAATAACACGTAGCTGAAGGGCAAGTCAGTGGTGACGGGAGCTCTGGAAACGGAGGTTTGGTTCAATGTTGTTGATAAATCAGCAAAGTGTGCGACAACCAGGGTGGAAAAAATGAAAAATCTCTTCACTAGAGGTTGACAACAAGAGGATCCAGCTGAAGCAACAGCTTGCTTTGTAAATGCTGGGGAGGAGACAACAGAGGTTAGGTCGGAAACTTGGCTGGGAGGAGATGTGATTCTGGATGTGAAGTGATGATGGCGGTGATGTTTGTTGGTGGGAAGAGTTTAACCAGCTGAGCTGGAAACCTGTCAGTGCCAGTGCTCGGTTACCCCCCTCAAACCCTCAAATGGCCTGCGATACCCCCATCATCTACCCGCTATAGCCCCTTTGCCGCTTTAAGGTGCCTTTTCTGGCTTCCAACCTCTTTCCGTACAATATCTTCGTACACAATGCGATCATTCCTCTACGTACAGTCGTTCGTGTCCATTATATAATCAATCGTCTGATAGAGGTCGCCGCTGAGTACGCATACACATCCTCGTCTGTCTTTTCAATCGTACTCCTCATGATTGGAAGAGCTTGATATGCAATAACAACATGCTAGCTCCATGGGGAAGAGGAAGGACATCTTCATCAACCTCACGCTGGCCCCTGCGAGTCTGAGTAGGAGCAACTTAGCATGTTAGACGCTTGAGATATGCACCTCTCAAGTAACAGTGCAGCGACGCGGCAACTTGATGATTAGGTATAATGTTGCAGAGGTGTTGGCCGCGGTCACTTAGACAACCTTCAATTTCCAAGAGGAAAACCTGTTGCTCCTGGAATGCATTAGCTAGGTAGTCACTCCGCGCGAAGTAATTAACTCATTATGGCTAGTCACTCCGAGCAATTCCAGATCGCCAGAAGGATCCAGTTGGCTGCTCGTTGCTCTGCGGCTTGTTGGCTCTCAAAACAATCTTGGTCTTGGAATTTGCCCACAGTTCTTGTCAACTGGGCTAAACCGTGTATGAAAAAGGATTCCGAGGGAAAATCGAATAAAACGGAAACCTGCCAAATACGAGATCGCGTGCGCGCACTGGGGTGCAGTTACGAACCTCGTTGGTAGTTATGTCGCAGAAGTTCCCCGGAATGTCCTTTACGCAAGATAAGCTTCACCCCTACATTCAAGTCCTGTGAAAGTTTGGATTAGGGGCTGGGGCACCCTAAAAGTGAAGCCCCGGATTGACTGCATGGCAATCTTGTCAGAAATATGCAAGAGTAGACATGCTTGTCCTACCAAAATCACTTGGACCTCGTATTAAATGACGGTTCCAACGGATTCTTAGACTTTTCTTTTGCTGTTACTTTTTATCTTGATGCCTGGAGTTAAACTAATCCCGGCCATCGACGTAACCATGAGGCGGGCTGGCGGCAACTCCGACGCTCTCTTAACTCTGCGATTCCCTTCGTCCTGGGATGGAAAATGAGCAATTGGCTGTTTGGAAGAGTGAGATCTCTTCCTTGAGAGAAGATTAAAAGAAAGAATAAGAAACAGAAAAAGGCCCTTGTATTGTGTGCCTTTTGTCGTCTTCTTCTGCCGAGAATGCCGCTTGCATCTGCCAATTATCGTGACAACGACGAGGACGACAATCTTCCACTTCTTGCCGATGCTGGACGACCTCATCATTTAGGGGATGAGCCTGATTCCTACAAGCCTTCTTCCGTCAATTATGGCAAAAGGACCGGGAGACGCAACCCTACGGTGTTTGTTCTGCTTCTCGTGGGAGTGGCGTTTGCAATCGATTTTGGCGCCTATCTGAATCTCGCGCCCCAGACACGGATCTTTGAAAGTATCACATGCAGAGAATACTATGACAAGCATGAGCCCGGTCGATTTCCGCCGGGAGAGGTCCCAGAGGATCAGTGCAAGATCACGCCTGTTCAGGGAGAAGTTGCCTTTGTCCAGGCCATGATGTCTAGTTTCGATTCGATTCCTAGTATGTGACGACCCTTCCCCTCCGAATGTATCTGATGAAGTGGACCTATTTACGTGGAAGATCATGTCTTGCTCGTGTAACTTTGCTTTCATTTACTGACTGCTCGAAGGTATTCTACTCCTGATCCCATATGGTCGTCTCGCCGACAACCCCAAGTTTGGCAGAAAGTTGATATTGGTGCTGAGTGTATTTGGCGTCACTTTAAGCTACTCCTGGATTACATTTGTCAATCTGCTTTCTAGTGTTTTGCCTTTACGAGCGGTATGGTTCGGCTCGGTCTTCAACTTCATCGGAGGTGGACCGGGAGTTATAAACGCCATGGTTTTGACAATGATTACCGACGTTGTTGACCCAGACAACCGGTAAGTACAGATGTCGGTTTCTAAGCATCATGGGATCTTGCGCTCCGGACGGCTAATTTTGGACTCCCGCTTTATAGGGCCAGTGCATTCTCCCAGGCAACTTTGGCGGGAATTGTGGCCCAACTAGTAGCACCTCCAGTCTCCTCCGCCATGATGAAGTGGAAAGGTCCATGGCTGCCATATTTGCTAGGCACTCTCTTCGTTACCCTGACCTTCCCACTTCTATTCCTCCTACCTGAAACAATTCAACTGCAGCCCCCGCAGGCAGACCCTGTGCAACCCGTGAACACGGACGAAAACCCAATGGAGAATGGACTGGACCTAGACGAAACAGCACACTTATACTACCCAGCAAAGGTCTTGCGCCGTGCATGGGAATCATCTAAATTCATCTTTGAAAGTCGCGCCGTCGTTCTCACCCTTTCAGGCTTCTTTCTTACCATCATTGGTCGCAAACAAATTGACATCCTCCTACTTTACGCTTCCACTAGGTACTCCATCCCCCTTTCCGACGCCGCTTACACCCTTTCCGTCTTCGCCGGCGGCAATATACTCATCCTCCTCGTCATCCTTCCCTACGCATCTTACTACATGACCAAGACCCTCCACTGCTCCAGCAGGACCAAAGATCTCCGCCTTTCGCAAATCAGCGTCATCCTACTCACAATCGGATGTTTCGCGCTCGGCCTCTCCCCAACAATCACCACCCTGATGATCGGCCTTATAATATACACACTCGGCTGCGGCTTCCTTCCCCTGAGTCTCAGCCTGATATCAACCTTCGTCGAACCAAGGCACTCGGCACGCTTGTACTCCATCATCTCTCTCGTCTCAATGGCAGGCGCGCTCATCGGCGGCCCGCTTTTGGCAATCTTGTTCAACTCTGGCCTGAGCATTGGGCGAGAGTGGACCGGTTTGCCGTTCTTGGGCATGGGGGTGATTCACATCCTTGTTGTGATTGCGCTCACGAGCTTCAGACTACCGCGGGACGGGGCTTCGTACGAGGAAACATTAGAAGACGGACAAGAAGCAGGATTGCCTCGGGAGCCTGCGTCGCCCCGTTATCAAGAATAAAGATATAGAGTATAGAACAGCAGTTTTAGTTTTTTTGGTCTTCTCATTTATGACGAACTTGATTCATTGTTTATGACTTTAGAAGCATTCGGGATACATGATTTTGCATTTAGACCTCCATCTTATGAATCGGACTATAAATACATATCTTCATCTAATAGTAAACAGCTTAAAGCATGCTTTGCTGCGAATTTGGGATCGAAAGCAGAATTGATGCTAACTCTCCCTCACCATCTAGTACTTCTGACTTGCGAAAGCCGTCAATTAGGTTCCAGTCTCTCAGAATCATGTCACTAAACCCAGGAGGAGAGTGTGGTTCCAAAGTCGAAGACATTTTAAACGGGGTGGCTTCGTCATGCCGGCATACCCGATTAGACAGTTCTATATATAGACAAATCTTAAGTACAGTACATATCACGAACATCATACCAAATTTCTAATTCACGGATTGCTGGAAAGAATACAATTCATAACAAGTTATCAAATGTAATGTGGCACCCGTATTCCCGCAGCCAAAAGGGCTAGGAACGGGAAAATTCAGAAGAGATCCAAAAACTCGACTGGGGCGAATGAGAGAGACATCTATCAAACAAAAAAAAGACAAACGCAAGGTTCCGGGCTGAGGAACTGTTGAGACGAACGAGGAAGTAAATCTAAAGATACTTTCTGTGAAGCATGTGAGCAGCCAAGGTGCCAGAGTTCTATGGCGCAGCTTAAAACAAAAATAAGCAAGGGCAGGCCAGTTATCTCCTCTCAACGAGCAAGAAGTGCATCGCTCCATATGCGAGGATGATGAAAACACCGGAGAAAACAGCGAGCCCAATCACGTCGTGCCACAATGCAAGGGTATCGAAACCAAATGCGCTGAGAATAGAGGCTCCAGGAACCTCAATATCAAGCCCGTACTTGCGGTCGATAAGGGTGAGATAGGTCACCTCATTCACAATCAAGGCTTCAAAGCCATAGTGGAATATAGACAGCTAGATTTGGGATGTTAGCGAATGAATATGGAATGGATTAAAGTAAAACATACCGTTTGCAACCACAGTGCTGCCTTGGGAATTGCATCATGGTTAAGAAGGAGTCCCGCAAATAGGAGACTGAACAACATGACCAAGCTGCCAATCAAATTCGCTACTCCGCCATCGCGGAAGACAATTCCGATAAACAGACAGATACCGGCTGCCGCGAGGTTAAATAGAACGAGGATCAGTATAAATTTGAGAAATTCCGGCCAGTCGGCAATTAACCCAACCATGGGATAAACGATAACACCCATGATAATCGGTGGAATCAATCTCAATGGAACTATGTCGAACACAACTTTAGCGGCGAAGTACGTAATTGGAGAATAATAACCATTGGCACGTTCGCGCATAAAAAGAAGGCGTTCGGAGGAGAAAACCGTTAAACTGGTAAGAGTACTGAAACCGAAAAGAGCTAGGAGGAAGAAAAATAGACCCAATCGATTCTGAAAGCCTTTGATGTCATCCGTAAGTCCATAAAAGAGGTAGCCAGAAAGCACTGCTAGCAAAATCGCGATGGCATAATGAGTAAGCATGAGCATCGGGTTGCGATACAGATTTTTCCAGGTTCGATTTGAGAGAATAACGAATTGGCGAAGTAAGCTGACTCTGGCGTAACCGGTCATGTGGTTGTTCGAACCTCCAGGACCATGCTGGCCTGTGGAATCAGCGATTCCATTCGCTTGTCGAGCGCTTTCCACTGCTGAAGCAATCTCGTCTCGAATTCCAGCAGCAACGTCAGACGACGCATAACTCGATATAATGATATCAAGATCCGTAATATATCCAGAGGCAATAGGAGGAAGATGATCAAGGTCCTCGAGCACCTGTGGGGGTATGTTGCTGGTTTGCTGGCGAGAAAGACGAAGCCATTGTTGGGTAGTGTCATGCGTATTGCCTATTGCGTTATCTTCATCATCGGTCCGAGGGTTTGAAGGCGAGTCCATGTCAGAAGTTTTCTTTCGAGTATAGAGCTGTCTTTCTTGGCGTTGCCTGAGCGACTGTCGCCGCTTCGGTCTTCGCGATGTTCCAGAATCGTGGGCGCTTTCAGCTGCGCTATTTTCAAAACTTGCGTTAGAAGCACTCGCAACAGATTTCACTGCTCTTAAGCTGCTCGAAGGAGTCTTAAAGTGGTCTGTTTGCGAATCAACATTAAGTAAAGGCTCCTCAGGAGAGCGTGTAGTACTGGCGTGCATCGTTAGATCAACCAAATAATCGGCAATGTTGAAACCTGGAGGACAGGTATATCCAATACGGTCAAAGTAAGGCTGGCAGCTTGAAAAGGGCCCTGAGAAAACGGTTCTTCCCTTTGCAAACAGAATTAATTGATCGAACAAAGCGACGATATTAGATCTTGGCTGGTGAATAGTAAATATCACAGTCCGATTATATGTTTTCGACAAATTTACGAGGCACTCGACCACATTGAAGGCGTTGAATGCATCCTAGGCCTTGTTAATCAAAGTAAAGGTTAGGGGACGAAACCACTTACCAGGCCACTAGTTGGCTCATCGAGGAGCAAAATACTAGGGCTTGTGACAAGCTCGCACGCAATGCTAACCCGCTTCTTTTCACCGCCTGATATGCCACGGCCCTTTCCTTCTTCTGAACCGATAATCTGGTCTTTGATGTGATAAATTCCAAGCTGTTTCTCCACTTCAAACACCCGCTGTTCCTTCACAATGTTACTCATATCCCGTGGAAGCCTGAGCAGGGCGCTAGTCAATATCGTTTCGTGCACGGTAAGCGTCGGTAGCATCGTATCTTCCTGATCGACGAAACCAACGACGTTTCGAAACTCATTGTCATCGACCTTTTCCCCATTCACATAGAAGTCACCTTGTACAACACCGCGTTTGTTTTTCCTTGCAAGGATATCCAAAAATGTTGTTTTGCCAGCACCGGAAGCGCCCATGATGGCAGTGACTTGTCCCGGTCGTGCAATTCCCCTAATATTTGACAGGATCTGTCTTCCATTAAGATAGTACGACACGTTTTCGAATTGTAATGCCGCAGGTTTGTGATCAACCATGAGCTTCCCATTTTCGTCATCCGAGTCCTCAGAAAGCTGTATCGCTGCATATTTCTGGTAGGCACTTCTCCTTGAAAGATACCAGAAAAACAATATAACCGCAACAATCAACAAAGCGCATCCAGCGATGATACCGGCAATTAGAGGAGTATTAATGGTTTTGACTGGGATTGTGTACCCAGGAACGTCGGTCTTATAAAGACACTCCCCGGCACGGCATTGAAGGAAGATACTCTTGTCGCCAAAAACGCTCTTGATTAGGTTATTCATAGCAGGTTCTTGAAATGTGCTGCCATCTTGATCACTTCCTCCTCGCGTCGAGAGGGTGGAAAATGAGGCAGGACCTTTGATATCCTTTTCGAGGAACTCTCCAATATCAATCGAGCCATCCTCGCCACAGAGCATTCGTCCAGGAATACATCTGCATTTAATATGCTCGCATTCGTATTTGGTTGTATTCTTGTCATATGCGACGTCCATATCCCATTTACATGTGTCCAAAGCGCAGTAAAAGGATTCCTTCTGGTCCACCCAAACTGGAAGAGATTACATATTAGTTTCAGAGTGCGGAAGTCAAAGCAAAGCTTATAACCCACATTGAAAGTTGCACGAATGGTCTTTGGCAGCACATGAAAATGTGACTTGAGGCTTCTTTTCCTTCAGCTGGTCAAGGATTTTTCGATTGGTCACATCACATGTCTGATAATTTTCCTTGGCAACCAGAGGTTCTTTGTAGCATACACCACCTTCGCCTTCTGGCATCAGAACATTGCAGGCGTCATTCGTCTCACAGACATTGCAATTAATTCCTGACCAGCCGTCTTTGCATTTGCAATACTTGTCTTGCCGAGGGGTTCTATCCTTGCCATCTGGCAGGGATCCGCATAAAGGTTCGGAACAATCGTCTCCACCAAATCCAGAAGGGCACGAGCATTTGCCATTATATTTGTTGCACTCGGCGAATTGATGGCACTGAAACGCATCCAACTGGCAGTTGAAGCAAGGAGGACAATCTGATGGCCTGTCATCTTGTATGGCAAACCGCGGAGAAATAATATTAGGAGTTGTGTAGTTTTCGTATGCGAAAGCACGCCATGACGGCGATGTTGCGGAAAAGAGTGTGAGGAGCTGAATGCAACGGAGAAGTTGCATGACGTAGGCAGAAACCCGACAAAAGGCGGTCGTCCGACAAAGGAATGATGGAGAAGTAATCGCCAACTACCCAAGCGTAATACTGTAAGCAATGAGATGATATCGCAAATTCCTTCAGCAGAGAGCCATACCAAAGATATCCTACCGAAGCTCTGAGCGTGACATCTGTGCCAATTGGTCTACCTTCATTCAAAGTGCCACCTCAGAAGATAGGAACAACTCGAGCACGGAGGGAGAGATAGAGCGAAAGAAAGCGGAATGCTCCCAAGGGTGAGAGGGCGAAAAGTTCGCTGAACGGATACAGGAGCTGGGTGTGTTGAGATGGAAGACACTGGGGGGACAGGCGGGAAGGCGGAGAGCATGGAATTACGTAGTGGCTGTTGGGTGGTTGGTTGGTCATGGAACGGGGCTAGGCACTAGGCTACTCCCGGCATTAGTTCACGTGATCTGCCTCTTTCGCCCGGGCCGGGGCGGGACCGGACGCACTTTATATATTCTTCCCTCAGTAAACTCAGACCTTTCTTGTTGATCAACTCAAAATTCAATTTATTAACTAACACATCTGAAGAAGATCTGAGCTGGTTGTGCAGTTTTTGTGTGTACTTCATTTTTGATCAGATTTAATTGTTTTCAAATTTGAAATCTATCTCAGAATCAAATCTCATCTGAATCTCTTACCATGATCAGTTCTTATTCACCAAAACAATCGCTCAAGTGGAGAAATGGAAATGCGCTCAGCACAAATGTTCCTATGCTCACTCAGGAGAACTGCTTAGATGCAAGTAAGCACCCAAAACACCTGTGAATATGCGGTGCAGGAAACCTTGGTTGCATCAGATTCTGGAAGGCTTGCTGGCTGTTAGCCTGTTACCAGGCACCTGGGCTTCATGGCGTGTCGCACAGGATCTGGGAAGAAAGTGTTGAGTGACAGAGTCATTAACCAGTGGCAACCACTAGGCCAAAAGAGAATATCCTCTAATGCCTGGTCATTAGAGCTGCTGTTGACTATCTCAATCTTGACACACCCCCTCAACTCAGGCACACTGAGGACCAAGATGTTTTCATATCCTAACACCTCAGTTTTAAGGGTTCTTTTGGATTCAATTGATTTTCAATATTTTCTCAAAACTAGGCAAGTGTGCCTAGATATATAACAAGAGGTGAATTGGTGAAAAGGGTTGAGTCCATCACTGGTATCAGCATTCAAAGTCGCGGTCTTCTGGGCTCATAACTGTTGAGTGGCAGAGTTGTTAACTGCTAGGCCAAAAGAGAATATCTTCTTATGCCTGGGCATTAGAGCTGCTGTTCACTACCCCGATCTTGACAGAAAGACCTAGCTCCCAAGCTCTCCATTAACTCAGCATTGTGCTGACTGGGGAAGGGATGGCCTGTGATGTGTTGCGAATACGCGCCCGATCAGAAAGACCTTGCGCCTTTCTCAAGGACGCCGGTCAGGTATCATCAACCGCCGGTCATGTGCAATGTCGCTTTGTTCACTTTACTCGGAGCTCCGGAGCCATGAATGCTGCAGTGCTTGCTCCGCAGTGGGTCGCTTCTCATGATCTGGAGTCAAGAGGTACTGAATAAACTCAACGCAATCCACAGGGACATTGGCTTTTGTAAGCTCCTCCTCCAGTGAGCCCATCTTTATGACACCCATTTTCACCAGAATATTTGCGAGATCAAATTCCTCCGTGTACTTCGGTTGCTCATCTCGTTTCAGGGGGCTAATGAGTTGGATAATTTTACCAATTGCCCATGCAGCCTGGGTTGTCTCAAGTGGGACGGATTCAATACGGGCGTTTTGGTCAACGACTCCAAATAGCCCTCTACCTGCCAGAAAATGTGCCAACTATAATACTACTTAGCTATATTCCAGAAAGGTAATATATCGATGTTAATCTTACTTACAGTAACCCCAACAGACCACACGTCGCAGGCGGGTGTTGGTAACACTCCCTTCCATATTTCTGGGGCACGAATTGAAAACCCTTGTATCCGATAGGCGTCGAAGGCAGCGGAGGGAATCACTAAAAGGATCAGCACCACACTCTGAATTTGAGGGTAAATACGCATGCGTATGAGACATACCGCCTCCGAGGTCTGCAAGCTTGACAGTCGGGGACGACGTTCTTGCACCAGAAACTAAAATATTATTGGGGTTGACATCTTCAATAATGTCAGATTGCTTAAAACACGTCTACACATGGAATAAACAGGATGCTTACCTGTATGGGCAGCAGCACCCTGCCCATCCATATTCGCAAATACCTTTACAGCTTCAAGGACTGATTTAGCTGTGATCTTCAAAAACACAGGTCCCAGCTCCTGAGTTGATGCTTTCAGTGACCAGAGGTCACTATCCATCCACTCAAACACCATGCACTTGTCGGTGCCATTATCAATCACTTCATGGATTGAGCGTATGTAAGGGGAATTGTGAACGCACTGGAACTCATAGATATTCCTTTCCCGTTCATACATGACTGGATGTCCCTCTGTCTTGACCATCACACTTTTTAAACAATTAAAACGATAAGTACCAGGATGAGATTGAGACCAGGGTAGACGCACGGTGTATTTGTTTCCAGCATCATAGCCTGGAAAACTGTTTTCTTGAGTGCCTTGATGATGTTGTAAGAACCATGCTGGCCCTTAATGAGCACATTTCCACCCTTCAAGAGAAGGTCATAGATTGGGCGAGCCATCACTTGATGCCACTAAACAAGAGTAATGAATGGGGTCGAGCAGGCCTCCAGACAGCTTGCAAGTGTGAACAGAAGATATCTTACAAGTGATTGGTAAATGACCTTGGCCTCAGAACCAGTTGCACTACGGAGTAGGTAACTACTACAAAGATTGCTGAATTGCCAAGCTTTTCCAGACCTCAAGTATGGATAATATCTTACCTATGCAATATTATATTGGAACAGACACAACAACAACAATTTTTCTGGACTCTGCATCCAATCTCGGGCCAAAAATGATTCACTTTCCCCAAGCCAGCAGGATTGATGTCAGTCCTCTCTGTCCTTGAGAATTGGTACGCTTAGTTGGCTTCAGCGCTGTTGAAAGTTTATATCTGGATTGACCCTGCTTGGCGCAAGGGTGTCAATGTTTCTTTAACTATAACTAGGCTTCTTAGCCCAAATAATTACAACTCCGCAAGCCAGCAGTGACAACAGAAACTGCAGTAAGCTTCTTGACAATGAAATTTATCATATGAAGCAGAACTGAATTTCACCCAAAATAGTGATTTATAATCAAGGAAAGGAGGTCTCGTGGCCCAATGGTAGGGCGTCGGTTTTCGGCACCGAAGATTGCGCGTTCGAGTCGCGTCGAGATCAAACAATCACTTTTTGCGCCTCTCCGCTGCCCAGTGTTGTGTTGCCAGAATTGTTTTTATCAGGGGACAGCAATTGTTGACTGGAGACACAACTCCCCATATGCAATCGAAACCTGTTCCCTCATCATCAAGGGTCAACAAAAGCGCGTTTGTTTGCGATCATGTTTGAGTCTCATATCTACCTGCACCTGCGACTAATCCGGCAACGCGATGTGATGTGCCATTTTTGATAATTCATGGGGGCGGGTTACCCCACCACCACTTCATTGGAATCTGGCAGTACAGAAGACTTCAAGCAAAAGATGCGGAGTACAGAGTAGTCGTCAGTGGAATCCAAGGAATTCAGCTGTTTAACGGTTTTGATTTCCAGCGGCCGAGATGTTTAAAGGTTGAGAAGAGTGAACCTTGACTCGGAGTTATGGAGGGGACCAGATTAGAACCACGATTCCCAATATCTCGGCTGAACAGTTCCACATAACCTTCAAAATCCTCATCTTCAGAAAAAGGTCTCCAAGTACAAAGCGGCCGCATCCAGCCTCCCCCGGCATTCTGATTTCTCTTTTCTCGCTGCAATAGAAATGGTTAACATCGAATCTTTCGCTGCTCAGCGAGTGAGTACCACAGATCCGTAACTTATCACATAAGAACCCCGCAAACGTCTCTGAACTGCAGCGCGACGTTTCCACCCCACGGACAGCACAAGACTGACTAGCGATTTTTCTTCCTAGTGGACTGACACCCAATCGCAATCGACCAAATATGACCTTTCCACTTCTTGCGCTGCGCCTGTCTCAATTGAAGCACTCTCGTCCCTCTCTGAAGGTCATTCGGAGGGGGATGGACCTCTTCCGGCGTCCCTTTTTTCCCTTCCATTGGACTACGGTGAAAGCTATCAGGGTTCAAAACAGCTTCGAACAACTCTAGCGAACCTTTATTCCGTAAAGACTCCGAATCCGCTGCCTATTGGCAACGTTTTGATTACGCCGGGTGCTTCGTTGGCGAATCTCTTAGTCTTCCACGCATTATGTTGTCCTGGAGATCATATCATCGTTCAATACCCTACTTATCAGCAGTTGTTCTCCCTGCCAAAGTCGATTGGTGTGGAAGTTAGCCTGTGGAAGAGTAAAGAAAATGATAAATGGCGACTTGATTTGGAAGAGCTCCGAGGTCTTATCAAGCCAAATACGAAGATGATAGTCCTAACGTAAGTTACAATCTCTAGTTTTCCAAAGTGCCCTTCAACGATCTAATAGTAACTCTTTTTCGCGTCGTCTGCAACAGAAACCCAGCGAATCCCACTGGAGCAATAATCCCACGATCTCAACTTCAAGCCATCGTAGAGATCGCGATTGAGCAATCCCTAATCGTGTTCAGCGACGAGATATACAGACCCCTTTTTCATTCTATCACGCCAATGGATGAAGAGTTCCCCCCGTCTGCGCTTTCGCTTGGATACGACAATGTGCTAGTGTCCGGCTCCCTTTCCAAGTGCTATTCCCTTCCAGGAATTCGTGTCGGCTGGCTCGCTTCCCGGAATAGTGATTTTATCGCAAGTTGTCTTAACTATCGCTCATACTCTACAATCTCCGTGAGCCACCTAGATGAGGCCGTAGCCGCATTTGCACTCCACAGCAAATGTATACATAAACTATTGAAACGGAATATGGACCTTGCCAGACGCAACATTGAAAGCCTCGAAGCATTTATCGAGCAGCATCGATGGGCATGTAATTGGGTCCGACCAGTTGCAGGGACAGTAGCTTTTGTTAAATTTAACAAAATGGGCAAGCCGGTGGATGACGTGGAATTTTGCAGACAACTGCATGACAAGAAAGGAGTGCTGTTGGTCCCTGGAAGTTATGCCTTCGGAAACGGAGACGAGTTCAAGGGCTATGTCCGTATCGGATATGCTATGAAACCTGAAACTATGGAAGCGGGCCTTGAGGCGCTGAAAGAGTTCATGGAAGAAGAGTTTGAGAATATCCCTTTGGCTGGAAAAAAGCTGCCGCTCAGATGATACTTTCAGGGAGAAAAGGGCCTCAAACCTAAGTACGGAGTACACAACATTAATTAGTTACATAGTTACCTTGTAGCCAGTCAGTTCGATGGATTAACTAGTTACCTGAAATGAATATTTCTCTTGGGGAGCTAATAATTGATCCCTCGTAGTCATCCACGAGAAAGACGTCAACTCCGTTGCTGCCACTCTCCGCAACGTACTCGATACAAGGATAGACTCCAACTTCGCTCAAAGAGCGTCATGCCGTCGTGTCCAAGACAATCAATCATTGGTCAAAGCTCAGGCCTTGCTGGAAATTTCACAAGGTAGTTGCTGTCTTAAACTCGTGGGAGGAGAAGTCCTACCGAGGTTCACTTCAAGCCAACAATGTCTTGGATGCGGGTGGACGACGAGATTCCTCCAAGATATTAATCTTTTGTCCCCTGAGTCCTCGCACAGTCCCAGTGAGCCGGAGTCCATACAATCTTTGAGTGGGACCAGATTCTATGTCCTGGTTCAGACAGTCGTTCTTGTAACGTTCGCCCTTTGTATAACTTCCCACGAGCTTGTACAGTACCTCCCTGCCCAAAGGCCAGTTAAACTGTTTCAATCCGGTACTTTGCGGTCTTTTTTTCAAAAGAACACATCAATACCCGTTATTCTAAGTGAGTCCGAAGTTCTTTTCCTTTTTCCCATTTCGTATCATAAAGCTGCGGCTAATACGGTCCAGTTAGCCATGGAAGGACTTTCAGCGATGCCGCTCTCCCTTGCAGTTCCAGCTGCCACAACAATTCTTGCCTATCTCAACGCAAGATGGTCCGTCTTTTATGACGCAAAGCTGATAAACTCCATTGCCAGAGCCGTTATCCGGCGCTATCTCTGGATAAGATCTGGCCGTGGGAATCTGTTTTACATGCTTGAGCAGCATGCGTTGAGTCTGAAAATGGGCCAGCAACCCTTCTTGGTTTATCATGGCAAGATATGGACTTTCCAAGACACCTATCAAACCGTATTGAGATATGGTGCCTGGTTGAAGCAGGCTCACCAGGTCAAGCCCGGTGACGTGGTTGCAATAGACTTCATGAATTCCCCGACATATATATTCATGTGGATGGGCTTGTGGAGCATTGGTGCCATTCCATCAATGATTAATTACAACCTGGTAAAAGCTCCGCTGGAGCATTGTGTTCGGATCTGTGATGCGAAGCTTCTAGTGGTTGACGGCGAGCTACGTCCCCTTTTTTCACCAGAGCAATTGTCGGCTTTTAGTGCGCCTGATTTCAGAAAAGATGGTGGCTCTGTCGAAGTTGTATTCCACGACGATGAGTTGGAATCCCAAATTATGAAGATGGAGCCCATACGCGCCCCGGATGCCGATCGTGGAAACCAAGAAGCTACGACAGCCTGCATGTATATCTACACCAGTGGCACGACTGGTCTACCGAAAGCTGCCATCATCAATTGGACTAAGGCCATATCCGCTGGGACTTTCTTTCATATAGCCATTGGCTTGCGACAGACGGATCGCGTGTACACGGTATGGCTCGCTTCCCATTTCAATAATCCCTCGCTTTTGGCTGATTGACTACAGTGCATGCCATTATATCATTCAACTGCCGGGCTTCTCGGCTACATTGCTTGTCTGATAAATGGCAGCAGCTTAGCCATTGGCCGTAAATTCTCGGCGAGAAACTTTTGGAATGAAGTAAGAGAGAATGATGCGACTGTGGTGCAGTATGTCGGAGAAACATTGCGGTATCTGCTAGCTGCTACACCTCAGACCGATCCAGTTACGGGAGAGAACATGGACAAGAAACACAATGTTCGGATGGCCTATGGCAATGGACTTCGCCCGGACGTTTGGAATCGGTTCAAGGAAAGATTTGGCATTGAAACGGTCGCGGAATTCTATGGTGCAACAGAAGGATTGTCGCTTACCTTGAATGTATCCCGGAATGACTATTCCACTGGTGCTATCGGTCGCAACGGCGCTCTAGGAAATCTGATCTTGTCAATCTCCTCGACTATCATTGAGTTGGACCCCGTCACAGACCTTCCCCGTCGCGACCCAAAGACGGGTCTATGCGTGCAGGCGGTCAAAGGCGAACCCGGAGAATTGCTCTTTGCAGTTGATGCGCAAAACATCGAGGAGAAATTTCCAGGATACATTAACAACCCAGAAGCTAACACCAAAAAGATCATTCGCGATGTTCGCAAAAAGGGAGACGCATGGTTCCGCTCCGGAGATATGATCCGGTGGTATCCCAATGGGCTGTGGTATTTCTCTGATAGAATCGGAGACACTTTCCGCTGGCGCAGTGAAAATGTGTCGACAAGCGAGGTCAGCGAGATCTTGGGAAACCACCCGGACGTTCAGGAGGCGAATGTGTACGGGGTTGAGGTACCTCACCATGACGGCAGGGCTGGCTGTGCCGCCATCGTCTTTAAAGAACAGATCCAAAGCTCCAACCGCGAAGCTGTTCTTGGACCATCGGGGCAAGTCCTACGGTCGGTAGCCGCGCACGCCACTGGTAATTTACCAAAATATGCAGTCCCCTTGTTTCTTCGAGTTACGGGCTCGATGCAGTCTACAGGAAATAATAAGCAGCAAAAAACCGGTTTACGAGCGGAGGGCGTCAACCCAACACTCTTGGAGAATAGCAAGAGTACTGATCGGTTCTACTGGCTGAACAATGGTACATATGTCCCTTTCGGGAAGAAAGAGTGGAATCAGCTGAGTGCGGGTAATGTCAGGCTATGATTCTGATATACATTCACACATCCCATAGTTATCTTCACATTGCTGTTCAAATCCCAATTTCCCCCATCTTATGTCTTTCATTGCTGCAATTTGCTTTCCATTATGGCAGGTCTTTTCTCCATTGTAACTTTTGATATACCCTTTGCATTTTTATATTTGCAGAAATAAACTTGTTAACTAACCAGGAGCGCTTCCTGTAGTTAAATGGCGGCTCTGGATGCTTAGTTAAATGAGCCATCAATACGGGCTATCTGTAAAGCTCGAGCCAGGAAGCAACACACAAATAGGCTTCTGTCGCATTTGTACGGAGTAATCCTTTTGATGAGCCCGAGTTGTCATGGAGGCAGGGACAATGAGACCGTCGTCCCGGGTTTGACCTGGCAGTTTGATTGTGGATGCTAAAATAGCGTTTCGGCCCGACTAAACTTAGGGGAAAAAATCATCTCATCCGTACTCCGTGACTACATGAGGACCTCGAAGGATTGATTCACGAATCCACCCCTTGGAAATCCGCGGAATTCAACCCTTGGATCAAAGGAGAACCAACGGCGCTGAGGTTGCTGACCTGACCTCATGAACCCAAAGGCTGGAGCTTCAGACTTGCGCGCCTCCCTGGGAATTTGAACCGTGGCACCATTCAACTTGAGCTTCCTCAATGAACCGGCATTCTGTCCGACTTGTGCAATCCTCCGCGTTTTGTCCTCTTGCTTTTCGTTCAATCGATTGTTACAGTCAGTGAAACATGACTCGAAGGAGATGAGCTAATTTTTGATTCTCAATAAACATTCCCGCCTTCGAACATCAATCTGTGATTGACATGGAGACTTTTACTAGAAGCATACTCCGTACGGAGTACATTCTCTTATGTTCATTTTCGAATTTTCACAGGTTGAAGTGTTTACCGGGAAAAGGCATTCAGATGGTCAAAGCAATACTCCGCACAGAACTACCGAATCAGTCACACCAGCTGAATTGTCTTTCTGTTGGATTGCAAAACCATCCTCTCCGGTTGCCTAAATCATGGCATTCTAAACCAGGCTGACAGATAACAGCATTTGAGGACCGCCTGAACGTTGTTGTTGAAGTGTGCTTGTTTCCATCCACTATGCCTAAGCGAGTGAGAAGCACACTGGACATGGTGTCAAGTCGCCTCCTCTGCACGATTTCGGAGTGGAGCAGCTCTCGCCAACACACAAAGGCACTGCGTGATTGCGATATACAGGTGCAAAAGCTTGAGTTGGTAACAGTGCTCTCTTGCTTTGCCCGGAACCAGCAGCCCACTGCGTATTTTTCTCCGGATTGTCAACTTCCGGATTCTGGTTGTTGCTCTCAACTATTCAGAATCCTTCCAGCCGGGGGCTGTTTCGTCTGTACTTCAATGGACCTATCTTGTGTGATTAAAAGCTTCAGCAGGAAGCTCATCGATCATTCTGTCACGAGTACTGAGGTTGTGATTCTCAACTTTGCGGAAAAGGTTGCGCCTATTGCGGCCTTCGGAATGGGCATGACAGATATAAATATGT
The DNA here is from genome assembly GCA_001430925.1 of Byssoonygena ceratinophila. Lineage (NCBI taxonomy): Eukaryota > Fungi > Ascomycota > Eurotiomycetes > Onygenales > Onygenaceae > Byssoonygena > Byssoonygena ceratinophila. The sequence continues at coordinate 48,959 of LJPH01000682.1, forward strand.
CCAGTCTCGCCTTTTAGGTAGGGCAAGGACAAGAGTGCATTCCACAAGCAATTGGGATTGACAGTCTGTCATATTGTATCCCTACGATGAAACCATTCGAAGTTTGCATCGTCGCTTTTCATAAGCTACTTTTCTTCCTTATCCTTTGGGCCAACTACGGAACTGCTGTTTCTGTTCCCAAGCAGAACGTCAGTCCAGTTTTCTACCCTCCTCCTAATACCGATAGCCCCAGAAATGTTATTGAATGTTCCTACCCAAGCATGAGTGGATGGGCGCATGACCCCTCAGACAGGCGCAATTGGCTCAAGTGGGTTGGGTCTGGTTCAGCACCAGAACCTGGTGAATATAGTGCTGCTACCGACTATGAGAGGTACACGCCGAAAGGCATCACCCGAAGGGTTAGTCTTCTCCAATTCTAGGAAGCAAGCTTGCCCTGTTGAAAACTCCATCTGCGCAGTACCATTTAGAAGTGAAAAGCGATACCGTTAATCTTGACGGAGTGGTATTCAGTCGCGCAAAGCTCTACAATGGCCTATATCCCGGACCTTGGATTCGTAAGTTATCCTTTGACGGGTTTTTCTCTCTTGCCGGATACTAATTTATATGTTTTTCAGAGGCGTGCTGGGGAGACGACCTTGGTCAATTAACTTGCTTCGGTTCTCCTTTTTATCACATCCGCTGACATCACACAGAAATCACCGTGACGAACAAGCTTGAGTACAATGGCACTGCAGTTCACTGGCATGGTCTGCGCATGTTAGAAAACAACCTCCACGACGGGGTTCCAGGGGTTACTCAGTGCCCAATTGCCCCAGGTGATTCCTTCATTTACAGGTTCAAAGCAGTCCAGTATGGATCAACGTGGTATCATAGCCATTACTCCTTGCAGTACAGTGACGGCTTGGTTGGGCCTTTGACAATACACGGTCCGTCGACTGCTAATTACGATCAGTCGATCGACCCGCTTTTGATGAGTGACCACCTTCACCGAAGCGCTTTTCAGGAGTATTATCAAGAACAGGCCGGCCGTCCTCCAACCATGCACAGTATATTGTTGAATGGAATAGGTGAGTTTCCACTTGTCTACATCACGTCACACCGATGCTGACGAGAATTAGGTAGCTACGCTGGCCTCGGGGCACAAGCTCCCAGAAGAAAGTATAGCGTTCTTGTGCAAAAGGTTCGATTTGACCATGTCTAGTGTGCCCGTCATCTTGACTGAGGATTTCCGCAGGGGACAAAGTACCTTTTACGTTTGATCAACACTTCTACTGATTCCACATTCGTCTTCTCGATCGATAATCACAATTTCACTGTTATTGGTGCAGACTTTGTTCCATTAACACCGTACGACACTGATCGCCTTGTGGTTGGAATTGGTAGGTTGGTCAACACCCAGTGCAACGGATTGTGATGTTAAGTTTCCATCCAGGCCAACGATATCACGTTATCCTTGATACACAGCCAAGTGCTGCCAATGGAGCCGCGTATTGGATTCGGCTTACCCCGACCCGAGGATGCTCGAATTTTGATGCTACTAATCCCCCTGACGAAAAAATGGGGATTCTATACTATGGAAAGAAGACCGGAGTGTCGCCAACCAGCACGAGAGGGTCGTTCCCACTCGATTGTCGTGATGAGCCCTTTGACAGACTGAAACCTTACCACCCGTGGCAAATTCCAGATCCACAGCTCACTCCCGGTGTATTTGATACCAGCCGTGATGTCAGGCTCGGAAGATGGCGTTTGCCGGGACGGCCAAGGACTGCTGGTGAAGTTAATTTCTGGGCCATTGGGCCGTCTCCAATGTACTTGAACTATTCAGAGCCCATGGTCAGGAACCTAGACAAAACCAACTGGAATGACACTTGGGTTGTGTATCCGTCGGAGGATCACACGCACAACGGTTGCTGGGTGTATCTTTTGATTACTGGTCTGAGGGATCTGACGATCCAGGCTGGCACACAAATCCCAGTTGCTCACCCGGTAAGCTGAACCCACTTACCTATGGGACGAGTCTTAACATATATCGTTGATATTAAGATCCACCTCCACGGTCACGACTTTGCCTTGTTACAACAATCATCGAGCGCATGGAGTCCGCGCGCATTGAGTCTGAAGCTCGACAATCCACCTCGTCGAGATGTCGTGCTGTTACCAGCCGGGGGGTTCGTGGTTGTAGCGTTTAAGGCAGACAACCCAGGCTCGTGGGTATTGCACTGCCACATCGCATGGCATGCATCGGCAGGTCTGGCAATGCAGATCCTTGAACGCCAGGACGATTTCAAGACAGCTCTAGAAAACAACCCAAGTGACGTTGACGAGATGGAAAGAGTCTGTCGAAATTGGATTTCTTGGTACAATGATCCAGCCCATCACTGGAGCCCTGACGACTTTTTCCAAAACGATTCGGGTATTTGAAGAGAGGGGGGCAAGGCTGGGATTAATCCAGAACCTAGATTTGCTTTTTGGATAACATCACATATATGCGAGGATACCGCAGAATTTCTTGTCCCCCCTAGGAAATCAGCGATTGCAACGTTAATCTTGCTTTGTTTCTAAATCGAGTCGACCGATTCGTCGGTTATTTATCAAAAAAGGAATTCTCTCTGGTGGAGTCTTGGTGGTAGTCCCAAGCAAATACAGAGCCAATGTATGTATGTACATACTCCGTAGGGAGTGGTTAGTTATTTGGCCGGGCGCACTGTTGCTGTTGATGCACAGATCCGGGGAGCGTTATCAAGGAAGCACCGTGGACAGAATTCTAAAAATATTCTTGTCACGAACCGCTGTTCGAATTGCTCTATCTAGCACCCGAGTTCCTGGAAAGTGGGATGGATGGCTGGTGCTCACCGTCTTTTACCGGCAAGCCAGGGTTGTAGCGACCGTCCTCGTACAGACGGACGGCTGGGGAGCTGCCAAACTATCCTCTTGTAGCAAAAAGCGACGAATACGATGTCGGGCCTCCGTTCCAGCGGTCGACCCCGGAAAGATCAGCTCTGCCGGGGACATGGTTGTGGGAAGATTTGCCGGGGACAAGGGGGGGCGGGCATGGTAGGCATGCACATACCAACCGACACTTGGGGTGAAGTTAAGAGGAATTAAGCGACTATAATCTGGGTCTTAAGTCCCGACGGAAGAGGATGTAAGACACCCGAGATCCCTCATCCTTGCTTGCATTTCTCGCAGCGGTGGCCCCAAGCCTGGGAATGGAGATACAGGTTCGTCACCATAAATATGCGAAAGAAGGTGTTGTAGTGTTGCCAACTCCCAAGCGGCACCGACCCCTGGATCCGTCCGTCCTGAAGGGCTTTATTTTAGTCTTGGAATAGGACGCCGTGGAATTTGTTGTATGCGCGGTAGGACTGCGGCGACTCAATGCCCCCAGGAAAAGGCACAGTCAGCTTTGGGTTTTATGTAACGGTTCAGATGGCAATACTTCAGGTTCCAAACCATTTGTCGTCTCACTGGATTTTTGCCGTAATTGTCGTTGATATTATTAGCACCACTGTGCGTCTTCATCCGAGGGGGAGGCTGGTGACATGGGTGGCCGAGGAGGACGAGGAAGAGGAGAGGAGGAGATGAGGAGAGACAGGACAGGAATAGCAGCACGAACTAATCCCCAAATGCGAGAGATCCTTGCCCGAGGCACAACTCTGATCAGCGGCAGTTCAGTTAGTTCGTCCGTTAGTGAGCCAACCCCTCTCGAAATCCAGCGAGAAGCAAACCCAACCGCATGGTTCGGGTGAGCGAGACCCTTGCCCGTCGATCATCGCTAGCGATATGACAGTTTTGGTTATATTTACTACTGCCGTCCTGCTGGCCACGTTTTCCCTTCCTCTCGAACCCGTCATTCTCTTCAGCACTACTGGCTTTATTCAACCGAGAGACTCCCTCCAGCCTGGGTTGTTGTCGAGCTTGCCAAGATCCTCCGCGATTTAACTAACTAACCAACTAGTTAGCTGGTTCGTGAAGCCAACGCTGGGAGCTTCGACGGAGATCAACCTCGCCCGAAATTTCGAGAACGTCGCTGCTCCGCCAGTTCCTGTCCGCCACAATGACCTTTTGAATGACACATCAGTGCCGCCGGCGGCCCATGTGCCATCGACAATGACGGCTTCGCACGCTGCGGAATCCTCGAACACGCCGTCTGCCCTAACTTCCCTTCGTGTTGCCGATCTACTTGCCCTCGGTAAACCGTTCGTTGAGTTTCCGCGATACTCGATACTCGATCTGCAGCGCACCATTGGAATATCTAATGCCGCGGGAGGATTTGCGTACTCCAACGGTCACAGCGACCATGGCTCCACTGGCGATGGGTCGGCCGGTTTTGCGGACTGGCTGTCGAAAAGGCTGCAGATTGGACACCCGTTTGTGATTCAGGATTTTGAGAAGTTGCCGCAATGGGATAGAAAAATATTCTCAATCGAAGGGTTGATTGAACATTCTACAAAGAAAAGTACGGAATTGAACCTCTTTTTCGCTTTTACTTCTCTATATATTGGACGCGATCTCGGAGTGTCCTTGCTTGCGTCGATCTTTGACCGTGTCGTCAAGGCGATCCGCCGGCATCGCACTGCTGTCAGACAATGTTCTTGCGTCACGTTCTAACAAAGCATATTAGATATCCCCATTCGAAACTGCAGCACGAGTAGAGACTTGAATTTCACTCTGAGGAAGTTCGCCGACGCTGCCCGGCAGTCGTATAGGGAATTTAAGAACTTATACGCCCGGGATCTGCCGTGCCCCGAAGCTTGGTTGGAAGTATGTCGCAAAGTACTTCCACCGGAAGTGCAATGGGCCGGTCGTTTGGATCTTTTCCAATGGCTGCCTCCGTGTGCAAGAAGCGAGGTCATGATGGCTTACATCGGCTCGGAAGGATCCTCGTTGGTTACCTTTTTACCTCCTGCCACCGATGTCTTCTTGCTTACAATACTATAGATCAGGATTTCACAGGTGCTTTTCCTCCACTGTCGCATTAAATCTTCTGGTTGAAGGAAGTAGTAAGTCCAAACCGGATACCTTTATTACTCAAACGTTGGCTTACATGGATGCAGACCGTCCTGTTCTCTGTTTTGGAACCGACTTCGAATCTCAAACGAAATACGATACGTTTATGGCCTCTCGAGGAGCTTCTCCCCACGTCGACTGGCTGAACCTCAACCCAGAGGAGCTGAAGCTCGCTGACTTTCCATTATATGTCCATGAACAGAAAGCTGGTGACCTAGTAGTCTTTCCACCAGCTACTGCTCACCAGGTCTGGAATCTCGGCTCTATTGCCACTAAAATAGTGTGGAATATTTTGCATCCTCTTTCGCTGGAAGCTGGGCTTGTCTATGTGCAGCCTCCATTTAACCGACTTTGTCATCCAGATGTCGCGCAGTCAAACCTCTCGCTCGCATGTGCCATGCTGAGCTTGCTACGGAACGACCCTAAAGCACCAATTCCGCCAGATCTGCATCTCCTCACTCGCCTGTTTCGTCAGATGGTCCAGGAGGAGATGATTATTGATCCGCCAGTCACACCAGTAACCCTTGTGCGCGTTCCAGAAACGGCTATTGTAACGTGTGACTTTTGCAGCACAGCTATCTGGAACCGCCACTTGCGATGCAACGAGTGCGAAGACTTTGATCTATGCCTACTTTGTCTCTTAAACGGCCGAAGCTGCGAACATATTCGAAGTTATTCATGGGCTGAGATTGTCCCAGAAGAAACTTGTGCACGTGTCTTGGACCGTGCCCAACAGATTTTGGGCTACAAGCTTGACGACAGCCATGCCGCGGATCACCGTAAACATTTGGGAACGGCCGTCAATGACTTAATGCGAGCTAAGCAGAATACTCTAAGCCGGTTATGCCATCTCTGCCGCATCGATCATGTGGAATGGAAGGGACGGCGATGCGACCGTTGTGCGGCATTTTTCTGTTTTCGCGGGCTATATCGCCATTTTGATATGAACTCTGCAGACGTCATGCGCCATTCTGGACTGTGGGTTTGCCCCAAATGTCTGGAGAATTGCAACTGTCGGGTATGTCAATTTATAGCGTCTCCTGGAACTCTTCTTCGCACTTTCACCCGAGGACTTCAGGTTGTTTGCCCAACTTAGGTATGCTAACTTGCTATCATTATTAGTGCTGTCACTTCCCATCAGCGTATGTGAAGGCTGAAAAGCCGGCTTCTAAGCGAAGGGTGAAACCAGCCGATGCACGTGGAAAAATCATGGGGTTTACTGACAACGTATTCGATCAAAAGAGGGTTCGTTGGCCTCTTTCTTTCTTTTTCCTTTACCTTTACTTTACTTTTTCTTTTGTTTTTCCATGGAATCCTTTTCATTGTCACTCGCTAGCGCTATGGGCGCTGTGGCTTAGGAAGCTGTGCTGACTTCAGATGACTATCATAAACAGCGGAATATGTCTGCAGTCTCTTGTGGAAATTCCAACGCATCGCTTCCTCCCAAAGGACAAAAGCGCCCACTGTCCTCGACTCCATCAGCTACGCAAGTGGCGCCCGAATATCCCGTTACTGAATCAAACCTCATCCATCCCATGAATCACAATCTCGAATACTCCTCCGGCAATAATGCAAATGGAAAGGAGGCACCGCGGCTGCTGGATAATGAGCAAGGACGTGCTAAAGTCCCCAGGCAGCTCAGCGGAAGCCTCAAAACCAGCCCACAGGCACGCGGTGATGGTAAAACCTTACATAGTATCGAATATATAACCCGGATGCCATCACCTGCATCTCATCACGTTTCGCTTCCCCCTCTCAAGTCCGGGTGCAGTTCAGACTGCATGGCAGATTCCTCACCTACCCTGAAACGGCCCTCTACCGATCTAGGCTCGTTCGGAAATGTCAACGGCCACAGGAATAATACCTTTATTTCACACCATATAAGAGAAATCGACGGCGAAGACAAACATGCTATCATTCACGACGGTGCCTCACCACTGACGCCCATGGCAATAAACTCCCTTCAGCCCCAACTCATCCCATACACATCCAATCCACTTCTGCTTTCCGGCCATCCTCCCTTCTCCCAAACTCCAACCATGCCATCTACTCAATTCCGACCCGCCACCACCAGCACTGTCACATCCACCTCCCCGAATACAAATACAAACACGCTCTCAACCTCCGTTACCTCCATCTCAATATCCTCGTCCACCTCCCCATCCAGTCCATCCCTCGCAAACCTCGAATCCCAACTCCACCGACTCCGCCAATATTCCGAAGAACTCCTTTCGCTATCCATGCACGACTCCCACCGCCTCCTACAGCAGGAGATCCGCCATGTCGAAGAGACACTTTTGTTAGCAAAAAGGGAGCGCAGCGAGCGGTTGATTCAGGGTTTGGAAACGGAGTTTCCAGGCCTGATCGGTGTTAGAGAGGGCGTTAGAAGAGAGGGTGCGAGATTGGGATATTTCTGAAATGCGGAGAGGACTTGGGGTCTCCCTTCATTTCACTATTCATTCACGAAAAAAATACCCTTTTTTACACTTCTTTACACTTCTTTTTTTTGTTTCGATTTGTATGTTTACGCTTGTTTACCCTTTTTTCTTTTTCCTTTTTTCTGGTTAAAACTTTTTTCACCCACGGCCATTATCGGGGACGGAATGGGGTTTTGGCTTGAGTTGGGATACATAAGCATATACGTTCTTGTCACTCTTGCTTTTTTGGGATAAAAGATGGATAACGGACTTGGGGAAACACGCTCCAGTGGATTAGACTGGGAGGAGTTTTTTTGGCCAAAAACCCCATTTTCTTTTTTATATGTACTTTACGTTTGATAACGATATAGGCAACGATATAGGAAATGTACTATTTTCATGTGTAAAAATTTTTATTGTTTTCATTTTTAATTTATCGGAATGGTCAAGTAAAGTTTTGAATAAATTTAGGAATCGGCTGGAAATTTTGGTCGGCCAATATCCCATCCGGCAAGTCAATTCAACCGCAATTTTTTCAATCTCATCTGCCCCAGTGAGACACTCTGAGCCGATAAAACGTGTGCAACACTGATTGACACTGGGCACGAAAGAATTTCGAGGAGCAACAAGAACACGCTCCGTCTTCAAACCGAGGGCGAATCTCTGTGTATTGGCCGATCACATCCGAGAGAGAGAACGGTCATACATGAACCACCGTCTTGACTTTTGAAAAGAAAAAAGGAAATGTAAAAAGGAGTTCGTTCAATCAATCAATCAATCCCGCTGATGCGTCACATCCAGTCCAATCAAAAGGCTCAGGAGAGGGCAGGCTAACCCAGCAGACAATCAACAAGGCAACTCAACTCCCGCCCCAGCAAAAAGCCGTAAAGAACAACCATCAAAACGCCTCTCCTCAAATCAGTTCACCACTGAGAAAATAGTAGGAATATGAGAAAGAGCTTTTCTCTTCTCACCGGCTTCTCCAAAAAACCGACTTGGTCGACATATCGACCACATTAGAAGTTAGAAATTTGTACATATATACAAAATATTAAGTACCCAGTCCGTCTATTAACCTTTATCGTAATTGTATAATCGATGCATTTCTTTCTTCCACCATCGGGTGACTCCTTCGGCTTTGACAAGCCAATCTCCCGGCTCATCACCCCATTTGTGTTTTAGAGTTTTTGTCAGGTCTGCTACTGACCATCCCTCAACTGGGTCAAGTTCGTCTGGGTCAGTGTCGAGATTTGTGAAGCGGTACGAGATATCGGATTTAAGGGGAATAACCACTCGCCACGGTTTGCCCACAGACTGTACCGATACCATGTCGCTGCCGGAGTTGACGACGCCCAAATTCCAAGCATACCGGCCTTTATGCTCAGATTTAAACGGGCGTAGCAGAGACTGGCCTTGGTAGTCATGGACGATGTCAGAGGCCGCAGCGGTATCAAAGGGATTCAAAGATTTGCTGTGAACGAGGAGGTCAAGGAGAGTCGGTACGATGGCCAGTGACGTTGCATTAGTTTCAACCTTGATACGCGGAAGATGAGGATGTCGAAAGACGATAGGCACACGGAAATTGCTGATATGGCCATTTTTGTAGGTTCCTGTCATGGGTCCGTCTTCTTCAAAAGCTTGTCCACTGTTAGGAAAGTTAGTTAAAAGCACAAAGCTCTGAAGTGGAGAGATGGGTGCCGTACTGATCACCAACAAACACTACGAGTGTCTCGTTTGCAATGCCAGCTTCATCGAGCATTCCGAGAACCTCACCCATCCAGCGATCAACGTATCCGATAGTGTTCAAAAAGCTATTCATATGCTTATGAGCCTGAGAGCCCATGTACTCAGTTTTGTTGTAGAAATCAGGAACTGTCCAGGGGTGATGTGTGGTGCTAGTGAAATGAGACAAGAAAAGACGTGTTTTGTTCTGCGCGGCTTCCTGGATCATGTCGCGGACGGGTACTCTGACGTCTGTGTCAGGATAGCTGTGGGAACAAAACGTTAGTCGTGCAATTCAGGCCAAGACACAGAAGAAAACTTGCCCGAAGTAGTTCAAAACCGGAGATTTTGGTGGATAGTATTTCGAATTTTTGTTCAGCAGTGTTTCCTTGACGATGACCTCATGCATGCCCATTTTCTTATTCATTAGGCCCTGTCGGTCATACGTGTCTGTAATTGACTGAATGAAAACGGACTTCCATGGCCTTGAGAGAACGTCAGCACGATAGGCATCCTTTTCATCCCTCTGCTCTAGATGTGTCAGTGTTGTCTTATTTTCCTTCTTCGCATTATTGAACAGTTGCAAAATTTGTGGAATGCATGGCTGGTAGACATCAGTCTTCACCTCTTCGAGAAAATCCACTGGGAGTGGAAATACGCCGCAGTGACTGCCCAGAAAACTTTTGAAAGAAAGACTGCTTCCAGTGACAGCGCCCACGACATTAATGCCCCCCATGCCGGGTTCGGCAGAATCTCGCCAGACCTCCTTCGAGAATTCAAGATCCGGGTTTCCCGTTGGGTCCTTCCAGAATGATTCTCCAGTGACTTGTTCAGCAACAGGAGTTAACTGTCGCAACTTTTTGTTTATTTCGTCCCTCGCCTTCTCGTTATGCGTTTCCAAGATATTTTTATGGAGATTAGATCCTTCCCTGATGGGAAACAAGTCCTTCCGATGACTTTCCATGGTGACCAGGATGACATTCGAGATGAGTACCGATGATAGAGCGGCCTCAAGGGATTCATACATAGCCATGTCAAGGTTGGTAATTCGAAGAGGATCTGCCACCGGATTGTAGAAGTTTGGCTCATGACTTTTCAGGCATTTGTCCGCGTAATCCTTCAGGGAGTTGGTGGAGGAATTTGTGGGCTTGGGAGACGGAGATGCTTGCCATCTCTGGAAACCATAGGGCATATCATCCAGGAGCCATTCCGGCTTCTTTTCCCTGTACTTGTTGACAAACAAATTGTTCTTACCAGGCGCCCACCCCTTGAAGTGGCCGCGAGGCGTCTCCCAGTTTTCCTCGGCTATCAATTCGGGGAAAGGGAAGGGTTCGACGTAGAGCGACAAACCCATAGTGCATTTATTATCCGAGTGGGAAGGCGATTTGAACACACGCAGCAATGCAACGGGTAGCGTGATCGAGATATGGTTGTACGGCCTGGAAGGTCGAAGGCAGAGTAAAGTCACAAGGGCGAGTATTCCCGTCAAGAGGCAAAAAGGCCAAATGCGTATGACTCTCCGGTTGGATTGATCGGGCTTTGTGCGCACCGTAGGCAGGAGCATATCCCAGTTTCCAGGCGTCATAAGCTTCCAAACAGCGGCCAACCAAAAGCCAACCTTGTTGTATAACCATGGTGTGCAGAAAAAGGCTAAGACGATGAGGATTATTCCGGAAACCATGACTTCCACAATGCCGCTCATGACCAGCCTTATCGCGGCAGGATCGCCTGCGACATTTGACGCAGAGTCGAATTGCATTTCGGCACCTGTGATATAATAGAATCCGAGCTGGCCGGCGGCGGTTCCAAGTGTCAAAAATCTGATAAAATCAAGCAGATAGACAGTCAGTATCTTGCTCTATATGGGGCTGACACGAACATATAGGATATACATACGACAATAATCCTCCAAAGATGGCTGCAGCGACGGACAGACCACCATTGCCGCCATGAAGCAGCAGTCTGGCCACAATGACGGCGATGGCATCCTGGATGAAGAGAGTGGGAAAGTAGAGGATAAATCTCAGCGGAGGGATCGTGTGAGCATGCTGGAAAAGATGAAGGAACTTAGACGCAAGAACGGAAACGACAAAAAGCGAGAAAAGAAAAGGGCGCGACAGGCGGAACGAAGGGATATTCATTGCACGAGATTAATGTCTGCTGGCAGCAGACCCCATCTCTTGATCGAACGAAGGTCAAGGGAAAGAAAGGGAGACGAGCAGTAAGGATAGGAAGATGACAAGACAACAAGACAACGGCGGAGAGAAAGAAGACAAAGGACAGAAACGAGTGAAGAGAGAGGAGGAGAGAAGGGGAGTTTAAAGGCGGGAAGTTTTGCCAAAAACGAGTGACTCGGGGAAGGAGGAATATTAACTCGATCGGGCCAGGCGGGCACAGCGACCTCGTTAAGTTACCTATACTCCGTATGTACTCCGTATTTCACCGCAAGAAACAGCGTTTCGTGTAATTTTCGCTTTTTTCAATTGAAACAGCCACGGAAACCTTACGTACCGAAAAGGGGCTGTGGAGAACACGCTGGCGGGGTTTTCAAGTTATTATACCCTTGCTTGATGTATCTCAGGGCGCCAGAGTGCTTGAGAGTGACTTTGTACGCCCGGAACCATCCACGGAGTACTTACGACGATGCGGCTGAGCAATCCAACGCTGCCCCGACTTTTCCCCAGGCAGCCATATATATTTCTCACCGCAGCCCAGTGATACAACCCCTACATCATCAAAGAGAGATTTGTATCATGCCTTACCCACTACTTCGGATGTTTCTCTGAATTGAATTAACAGCAGCTGTCAGCCATTGTTGAACAGTCGTGTCTCGAAACAAAAAGAGGGAAATTCTGGTCATGCGCATGACATCCACATCTGGCTAGGCTGAAAAGCTTGATCCTTCCCAAACCTGCGAACCGAAGCCCTGGCTTCAATACTAGCGTTGAGCTTGGTGAGTAATAAGTAATGACTGGAAACTTTACGGGAACCTTCCGCCCGCGAACTGAGACACGGTAAAAGAAAGGATACATACAGAGCACAAGGCATGCCGCATGGATTGGTTGGTTGCAGTTCCATCAGGATGTGCTCAGGGGCACCAACAAATTCAACCATGTCAGTTGAATGCAAAGCTGCTGAGGGTGAGATGATATGAAAGTGATGCCATACAGAAAACAACAAGGAAGCCAGGGCGGTCAGTTCTCCAATCAGCCTCGGTTCCCGCTGTTAGTATGGAGCACGCACTCCATTTCCAAATTTGGAACAGCAGGATGCACTGTATTCTGTTGGTCTGTACGGAGTATTGACTTTTTTGGTCGCTCTACCCGACCACTAGGCAGATTACAAGGCTTGAATTGTTGGAATTCAGTGGCATCCGTGGTCCCCCATTGGTTTAGCGTCCAATTCGCCCCCTACCATGTGGATAAAATGTAACTTAAAATGAGTGATGTTACAAGGATTGACAAATAAATACAGACCTGTACAGAGTAAATTTGTACTGTAAATGCTGTTTCTGCCCTATGGGAACTTTATCAGAAAAGAAGTTGGGCATGTCAGGCCACACACAGAGGTATGTACGGAGTACTCCGTATCTTCAGAGGTATCTTCAGAGGAGATGATGGCAATTGATGACGATCACTTATGAAGATTTCTCCAAGGAAGCAAAAGGGAAGCTTACATCTGCTGTGGGGAAACCAAGCGATGAACCCCTTTTCTGCAAGTCCTCGACGCCGACGCTTCCAGGCCGCGCCACTCATTGTTTCCAGGCTAATGAATCAAGCATTTTCATGCCTCTCTCCCAAGAAAGGAATTAAGCCAGAAGACCATTTCCAAAACATTGTGTTGCCTCTCTCTTGCTACAGAAACATACTCCTGAATCACCAGTTGACTCCCCAGTCACCCTTCATCAGTATCATTATGCAACTCTTCGAGCAAAGTTCATGCTTAAATAACAAATATTTCAAGGATTTGTTAGTAGTTAGTACTCCGTAGTTAGACCACCTAACTCTATAGTTACTCCAAAGGATTGGATGATGGAAGTTGGGTGGAATATTGATAGTCCGTTCCGGGTATAAACTTGAGGTCTCACAAGATCTTTCAGACATCACTCCAGTTTCATCAGCTACAGATATTCACATTGGATGAACATCCTATCCAGCACGGTGTCTTTGGCATTTCAATATTTAGAGAGAGTGTGATGTTGCTGATCAAGATGGCTAGGGCAACAGAAATCAATCTTTGTGCCATTCAAGAACAAGCAGCAAGAATCCTGGAGTTCCAGACATCTTATTCTTCTGCTGAACAGTTGAGCACTCCTGCTGCTCATTCTTATGGACCCCTAGGCCGGATGTTTAAAACAACTTTGCCTTCATATTTCTTAGATTACTGGCTTGCTGAAGCTACCGGAATGTTCCTTTGTTTGCTGCTGTGCTGGCAATTTCCATGTTGTGTTTTTTTTGTCAACATGGTTACCACGCATCTCTGGTTTTTTTCGTCTGTTCTTTGCAAACTCATTATATCCTTATACTTTTTTCGTCCTAAGTCAGTTCTCACACATCACTCTTCCCATGCCTTGATTTTTCGTCCTAAGTCAACCCTGACATCAATCTTCCCATCCTTTGAACTTTCAGTTAAAGGTGATCGCTTTCATTTTCAGCATGGAGAAGACTGTTTTCCCTGGATCCTCATCTATCCTGCTTGAATGCCTCGTCAACCATGTGGCCCTGCCTCCGCGTCTCCCAGGGAAACAGGAAGAAAATCTTGTCGAGATTGAGAAGGAGCTTCTCATTCGCTTGCAGGATGCGGCGGGCATTTTACACTATGAGTCTAATGGCGAACTTGGCGATATTTGGGACCGTGTCCGCTACGTCCTAGAGATTTGTAAAACTGCAAATGTCTGCAAAAAACTCGACAAATCCCAGCTGTTTGCCAGATTTCAAAAACTACAAGTCGACGTACCTCTTATCTTGCATGTTGCAGAGCAAAATGCCGGGCTTCTCATTTGGCGTCAGCTCCGGTGAGTACCTATACATTTTTATAGGCGCCGTGCTATACTAACATGCCTCTTAAGTGGTGAGGGCGATATAGTTATTTTTGAGAGCTTCGAGGCTTCTGCTCCTTCGGAGAAAGTCCTTGCTTCGGAAAACGCGCTGTCATGGGAGTTCCCTGGGGAAGCTATCTTTATCTCGTTTGAAACGTTTGCCAACCCGCAATTTCAAGATGGTCTTGCTGGGTTCTTGGAACAGGCTAGCACCGAGTCGATCAAGCGCTTTGCCGCGCGTGCTGCGAAAGCCGGCTTTTCCCCAATCGAACACCGTGACACTGTTAATCCGGCTTTGGTTACCCAGATGTTGATGACACTCCTCGAAGCCAATGGTAGCCGTATATTCCCTCCGATATTAAGGAAAAGGGTCCGCGATGATGTCTGCTGGGCTCCTGGCGCGGGAAAACCATGGCGACGCTCTGCATTTTGGCTTGTTATCCGTGTTGGTATCGAGAGGTACTTTTGCTCAGTTTGCGATAGTCAGACAAACCCAACCTCGAACAAAGACAAAGGAACAGGTCGAAATGGAGAGATAGGGAGGGTTCACTACAAGTTCTTGCTTTGTGTCCTATTGTCTCGTCTTATAGATGACTCCCTTGAGCAAGTTGCGCCGGAACTGCTGGCCTTATTGAAAACAAAGCTCGCAAAACGACTTTCGAAGTTGCAAATGGACCAAAACGAGTCGTCCCCTGAATTTCAATTTGCCTACGAACAGTTATTCACTTGTCTAACACCGCGCCTTCGAAGATCAATCCAAGCATCTGCCGAACATCTTAAAAAGCTCTGGTCAGATATAAAAGCCCGTACCCTACGAACAATTCCCAAGCTTCCGCGCCGCGCAAACAGGAAGTCGCGTGCTTTGTTGCTTCTCAACAGTGCAAACTATCTGGATCAAGCCATGTCTTATTATCGGGTGTTGCGAGAGCCATCAGAATATCGCCAGCAAATCGAATACCCTCCGAAGTTTGAAATACCGTTGCAGAACCACCTCGGAGATTTTGCAAGCCGCTGTTACTATTTGTCGGATCTGGAAGCGTCGAACAATGAATTGTGTCTGGCGAGGTTCGAAAATCGAGATGCGCAAGATTCCCGGTGTGTCGAACTTGCGGCGAGAATTGAGGAGTACCTTCACAAGGTGTCTGGAGCCTACGATAATAATCCTGAGCAAAAAAGCTGCATGATTCTCAGTGTCATGAAGCTATGGGTTGCTCTTGATCAATGCGCAACGAATTTGTTTGGCATATTAAGAGACTTTCATCCTGGGATAACCCCGGATACTTTGGACGTATTGCAATTGCCAACACTTTCGGAAATGACACATTTGCAAAACGTTCAAGAGTATCTTCTGAGGCGATGCAATATAGCTTCTCACAAGACTATCTTTGACAAACCAGTAGAGGGTTGCTTTGCCGAAAGGTATTATGACGAGTCAGCCGACTCCGATAATTTACGAGATCTCTGTCTGGAAATCGAATCCAATGCCCAGGCAGACATTGGTGAGAAAGAAGTTGAATGGCGGAGACTAAGTGCCTCTTTTGAAAAATTAGAAAGAGACATCGCGAACTGCAATTGTTCGTTTATCACAGACGAATTTGGAGAGTCGCTTCATGATACCAAATCTTGTCAAAAGTGCTATTTTCAACGCGTATCCAAACGGATGCGGATTGGAATCCACGAATATCCGCTTCCCTCAAAAATCCCACAAGCAAAAGCTGTTGTATTTGAACTCGCTTGTCCTAGTTCTTTGAAAGCCTATCGCAACGCAACTTGGCGAATGTTATCCACACTGGCACATCCTTATCAAGCACGTACGCGTGAGCCCAAACTGCTCCTTGAAGATTACACTGAACTTGAGAAGTATTTCGGTTTGGTTTCGGAAGGCGTTTGTCTCGCTTCCACGACCAAATCGTTCTTGATTACCCACTACAACGGAGTGACTTTTCCAACGACCCTGGATGCTGTTTGTCTACCAAATGCATTGGATCTCACGTACTTTGATACCTCTTCCAAGCTTTGGGTCAACGGGCAATTTCATACGACATTTGCTCATCATTTTCGAATGTGTCTGCCATTAAGTTCGCCGTTTGCTTCTATAAAGTTCTCAGTGGGCTCAACCTTTCAGTCGTCGTACGAGGTTATAGCAAGCCAAACCCAATGCCCTTCGAGGCTGAATTTGCATGAATTTATGGCATACAAAGGCCTTTTTTCGGGGAGTAGCAGACGGTGGCCTTCAATCCTTATCGAACTTGGTTCTGCCAATTTAAATTTTAGCACAGAGGGTGCCACGTCCCTTATTTCTCAGCTGGCTGTACAAGCTGGCCCGGCCGATGAAAGGGATTCCCTTCGCCTTACCCACAAGATTCTTCGGGATTTCTCATTCTGTCAAAGGTTAATGGAACAGATATCCCAGCGTTTGGACAACATAACATCAAACTGGAGAGAGACCAATTGCATAGATATGCTTTTGACTCTTATTCTTAGGCTTTTCTCTGTTGCATCGCGCTCCACCCGTAAGGAAGTCTTTGGAATTCTTGAAAGGGTTCGTTCAATTACATCTCAATGGATTACTCAACTAAGGGATGAAATACACCAATCCAAGGATGCTGCCGCTGCGGAGCGATTTACCGGGTACGCGTTTTGGGCAGGATTGCTTTGCAGAAGAACCTTCGCTATTTTTCTTGGGAACTCCGGGATTGAAACTCTGGGAGAAGGTGAACTTCGTTGCTTCATTGAGGCCTCAATCACAATGCAGGACAACGCCCCGAGCGACATCGGTTCATTAACTTCACTGGCCAAAAATGCGCTCATTAGAGACTTAAAAATGGCCCACAAAATGCGATCTATTCTTCGTGAATCCCTTGCAAAAGTGCCCCAGGCCTTGTACTCGGCAATTGATTCCATTTGGCCTCAACCAGAAGGCACTACATCAAGATGTTACTCCGATTTTAAATTTTTGGATCACGAATATGAATGGGTGAGTTTGATAACTGTTCCCACACCAAATGCAAAACAGCAAATGATACATTATCATTTTCTCGAGGGACGTTTGGTCATAAATGGTCAACCATTGGGAAAACTACCTTCTAAACACAGAGAGTCTCTGGTTTTGCGGGAGTTGTTTGGCGACCAAAGTTTGCTTATCAAACCTTCTTCTCTTCTTGGGATGACATATACGCTTGCTTTTCTGATGGATGGACATGAAATTCATATTGGATTTCGGGATGCGGACTTGATAGTTCAGGCACGAGTACGAGATACAATACTTGAATACGTACCCCCCCGGATCTTTGGCAACCCCGAAAATTTTGATCTACCCGCTCCGCTGGTGCAGAACTGCGTCCACTGGTTGGATTTACAAACAGGCCTAATGGAAATTAGACCGCGACCAGATATATGGAAATCAAACCGTTCTAACTGGACTGTTAGTCTTGTCACCCGCGAAGCATGGCGGAATAGGAAGAACAAGAATCCAGGTAGTTTACTCATCGATCCGCACAGCCGTTTGTTCAAACAGGTTGCACAAATCTTCGATCACTTTGAATATCATAATGGTTTGACGGTGTTTCAGCCCCCTCGAGAGCCGCTCTCGGTTGAACTGGGTCGTTTGGAGTTATCTTTCCGAGTCAATTCCAGACAGTTGCTCCAGTGCTTGCAACTGCAAGCAGAGGTCGACCCTAACCAAGATGCGGGCACATGGTATGGGTTGAAAAGCAAACTCATTCTCCGGGATGCCTTTAATCACTCACGGCGTACTATCCTTGTTCCCATGGGGAAAATTCAACCTGTTCGAAACGGGTTCCACGTTGCAATCACGGTTAGGAACGAGGGGACTTACGGTAGGTTCACAATCAATAACGTCCTTGGGCGGATTGACTGCCCAGCTGAACCATGGCTGCTTTATCAGAAAGCTCAGTTTCATGCTTATACGTCCTTCGTTCTACCGGATACCCTCACCAAACGGACTGGGACAGAGGAAGCAATCCACTGTTTGAGATCGGCTTCCTGCCAGCCATGGATCACCCTTAACGTAGGACCACTCCGCACTCTGGAAGCCATTGCGAGATTGGTCCCAAAAAGGTCTTACTATCCAACCGGTTTTAAGGTCATGCAAAATGTGATATGGGATCAAAATCTGACCGTATCCATTCAGCACGATGGATTTTGGCATGCCATCGAATGCATCCTTAAAACAACACAGACTTTGACCTCATTTCGCCTGAAAGAAGGAGTCGAACTACCCAGCATCGAACACCCAAGCGAGCCGCTTCTCTTAAAGCGAGCTTACTGGAGGCGTAATTTATATCAACGCGCCGACTCGGGTTTCCCGCAACTAGATCCTCCCGCTGATTTTAAATACGAAGCGCGAGACCGTTTCATCAGCGACGAAGCACGTCTAAATGTTTTTGAATGCACTACCTTGATAGACCGTTGGTCTCCGAATGTGTGTGCAGCCATCGATTTAGCTGTTATTTTTCAGAAATGGTCCAATATTGAAGGATTCAGTTCTCACTTCGATAAGTTTCTGATTTCGGACTTGCTTGACATTCAACTCGACAAATTTTGGACGTCCCTTGTCAGCCTCTGTCGCACGACTGATTCGTTTGAAAAATATCGGCTAATGTTCATGTTTGGTATCATGACATTTAGAGCGGATATCAATATGAACCTTATCCGAGCACTGCTTGCATTCGCGATCATTGATAGCTTGAAAGAACTGGAGCCACCTCAGTGGCCATCCTACATGAACTTTCAGTGTCAACAGTTACCAACTATTCTTTACCTTGAGCAGTTAATCAAGCCATACTGTGTTCCATATGAGGGCGACGAGAGAAGTTATTTTCGCGTGAGCCATAAAATTCGGCGGAAGCTTGAAGCAAATCAACATGCGCATGAAACCAAAGTTGAAAACAACCGCGTCATGTTAGCTGAATTTCTTGCAGCACAATGGCCATGTCTTGAGCCAACACTTGATGGCGTTCCTTCCCTATCGCTGGTTGATGTTTCGCGCGCTATTATTGCTGTACGCTCGGAATGGCTTCGTTTGTTTCAAAACATGGAGCTCTCTGACTACCTAGCAAAATCCCAAGCTATTTTTGACCAGCATCGTTTCACGAAACACTTCAGTCCTCTACTCACTTTTCCGGATGATCGTCAAATAATTGAATCGAGAACTTCAGGCACAGCAGTTCCCACTCTCTCATATGATCTACTTTGTCAAGCTTACCCAAAATCGACAGATGGCCTACTAATGCTCTCTAGAAAGCACAAGACAGGAGCGAATGCCATCCAAATTCATGAAGCTCAACCGAAACAGGGATCTAAGGCGAGACTTTCATGGTCAAGCTTGTTCGATAACAGCAGAAATCCGCCGACGCATGGGATCAATGAACTGAGGGATATTGTAAATCGATTTGGGGCTTCCAGTTCCATGGTGCAACGGCGATATTGCTCGGACATGATGCAAAGTATCCAAGCCCTAGAGGGCGTCTTTGCATCTCAGAAATTCAAAAATGAAGGTTCGACAAGAATGGAAGGATGTCTTGACTCAGTCAAAAATGAGGTTGACTCACGATTCAAGGAAATCAAACGCACTCTGAAACGGCTGGATCGACGCTCCCTATGGCTCAAAAAAGGAGAATTGTGGCCATGCATCACCCCAGTAACGCTCCTTGAACAGTTACGCTCCTCATCTAGTGTGACTTTCGGAGACCATATGAAGAAGGTTTTGATAGATTACGCCGTGTCTATCGTGGAATTGCAACGTTTGCTTCGCATGGACGATGCCCGACTTAAAAGCAATAAGCAACGTTTCGTTGATGAAGAGACAAACGTGCCCCATCTTAACTGGGAGCCAATGGAACACCCGGATTGGGTTCTCCTTGAAATAGAGGCGAATATATCCATTCGCCAAGATCAGGTAGATGTTGCTCGTGCGACAATCTCACCCGCTTCAGGAGTAAATTCAGTGCTGCAGATGAATATGGGCCAAGGTAAGCCTCCTAAAGGTACACAGTCAGTTGCTTTCGTACGTACTAACCGACTTTCAACATAGGCAAAACATCGTGCATCATGCCAATGGTTGCTGCTGAGCTAGCAGATACGAAGAGACTTGTAAGGCTCGTTGTTCCGAAAGCTCTTCTCGCCCAAACAGCTCAGCTCCTGCAAGCGAGACTCGGAGGCTTAATTGGCCGTGAAGTTAGGCACGTTCCATTTTCCCGCAAAACGCCTACAACCTCTGGGATGATTAAAGAATATTGTGATATCCATAAGGAAATATTGAATTCATCAGGTGTTATTATCACGCTTCCTGAGCACATTCTTTCGTTCAAGTTGAGCGGGCTGCAAAGGTTATCCGACTCGCGGATCCCTGAAGCAAAGCCAATGATCAAGTTCCACAACTGGACCCAAAAAACCTGCCGTGATATATTGGACGAATCTGACTTCACTCTTGCAACGAGGACTCAGCTTATTTACCCGTCCGGCTCTCAAAGCACTGTGGATGGTCATCCTTCTCGATGGAAAACAGCACAAGAGTTACTCCGCCTAGTTTGTAGCCATCTGTGGCACTTACAGCAGGAATTCTCACAAAGTATTGATGTTATCCCACGTCCTAAAGGCGAGTTTCCTGTTGTATTCTTCCTGCGTAAGGATGCAGAGGACGAACTGATTGCGCGGTTGGTTAAGGACATTATCAAGGGACTGACCTCCATATTACCCATCAAGGACTGCAAGGTGCAGGATCGTCTGGCCATTAAGTCATTCATAACCAACCCAACGGCCCAGCCAGCAGTCATGCAAGCAGTTGAGGGTATTTTCCCTGGCAACCTAGCCGCAAAGCAGAACATCTATCTCCTACGAGGTCTTTTTGTTCACCGCATTCTTCTTTTAACACTGAAAAAACGGTGGAATGTGCAATATGGCCTCCATCCAGAGAGAGACCCCATGGCCGTTCCGTTTACCGCGAAAGGCGTCCCTTCAGAACAAGCGGAATGGGGTCACCCAGACGTTGCGATACTTTTGACGTGTTTGTCCTTCTATTTTGGTGGACTTACTCAAACTCAGTTACAACAGAGCATCGAACATCTTGTTAAATCAGACGATCCATCAGGCGAGTACGATCGTTGGACGCATTCCTCTGATGCTCTGCCTGGTATCTTGCGTGAATGGAGCGTAATTGAAACTGATGATGAAGGACAACTGAACGAGCTTTGGCGGCATCTTCGATATAAAACCGTTGTTGTTGACTATTTCTTAAACCACTTTGTGTTTCCCGGGCATGCAAAGCAATTCCAAGTTAAGCTCCAGGCATCTGGATGGGATATCCCTCTGCTTTCGGTTGGGAACACAAGCCCGGCGTTGACAAGCGGCTTCAGCGGTACCAATGATAACCGTACTTTACTCCCTTTGAATATTGAGCAACAGGACCTTCCTATGCTGTCGCATACCAATGCTGAGGTTCTGACCTACTTATTACAACCAAGGAATCGGGACTATGTTGTCACCGCTGAACCCAGAACTGGCAAACGTTTGTCTGAAATAGAGCTGCTTATATTGCTTCATAAACGGAAGATCAAGGTGCTTATAGACTCTGGAGCCCAGATTTCAGAGATGGACAACAGGAGTTTAGCAAAGGAATGGTTAAGGATTTACTCTGAAGCCCCAGCTATCTTGTACTTTGATTCTGACAATAAGCCGTACATTCTGTACAAAAATGGTCTTCAAACACCGTTGCTGGCGTCGCCATATGCTGACAACCTCGATGGCTGTCTTGTCTATCTTGACGAGGCTCACACTCGGGGAACTGATTTGAAAATGCATCCTAATGCTGTTGGTGCTTTAACACTCGGGTTGGGACAAACCAAGGACCACACGGTACAAGGTTAGTATTTATACCTACCTTTTTTTAGAAGACATCAACTGACGTCGCACAGCTGCCATGAGATTGCGCCAGCTTGCTACAACACAATCGGTTGTTTTTTTCGCACCGCCAGAGGTACATCAAAGTATTTTGGATTTACAGGAAAAGAGAAATGGTGACAAACTTGATTCAAACGATGTCGTCTGTTGGCTCTTGAAGCAGACTTGCTTGGGTATTGAACAAATGCAGCCCTTGTATAACTCTCAGGGCGTGGACTTTTGCCGTCGTGCTCAGGCAGCTTTGGACAGTCCTCAATTCTTGGTTAATTCAGAACACCAGCAAGCATATTGCAGTGTTCTGAGACAGGAAGGAAAGCAAACCTTGGAACAGTTATATAAACCGACGATTTCGAAAACAAAGCGCACGATAGCAGCGCCTTCCTGTGCACCCGAGATTAAGAAGTTTATTAAGGAGCTGAAAAAGCGACAAAAAGACTTTCAGGACTTCGGTGGTGCTGTGCATGGTTCGGCCCTGCAGGAAGTAGAGCAGGAGAGGGAGGTTGCATTTGAAGTCGAGTCTGTGCGCGAAGTACAGAAGCCTGTTCACTACACGGCGCTTACATTCCCGGGCCTTCATCCAGACATTCTAGGTTTTGCAAAGACGGGGAAACTGTCTGGTTTCGCCGGTTTTCAGCAGGCATTTGTTGCCCTAAAGGACACTGCATTGGGCCAGAAGCATGGAATTAGCCCCCGAGCTACCTCGTCAAACTTATTTGTCTCGAAAGAGTTCATGAGGACCGTGAAATTGCTGTTAGGCCGTCGGAATGATAATTTTCTTGTAAGTGCTCGCAACTTAATTGCCATGAAGTGGAAGCTAACTCTCCAGCAGCGCCCGGTGAACTGGGTAATTTGGAGCCGCGAATCCGAAACGGCAATGATCGTGATCCCTGAAGAAGCCGAACTCTTGATCCCCATATTTCAACAACGCATGGTCAATCGCACGCATTTGCTCACCTATGCGGCGCCGGTAACTCGAAAGATGTTGCATTTCAATAGTTTGAAATATTACGCCATGCCGCCTCTCCCTGGTGGCTGGCAGCCACCCAAATGGTTGATAATCGAACTCGGCATATTCTCCGGGCGAGTGTATTTCGAGTTTGATGAATATGAAGAACTGTGTCAGTATCTTGGTGTCAATGGGACAAGTGATGATTTCGATGATTCCTTGGCTGCGCCGATATCGCCTACGTCCGCCAATTTACCCGTTGAAGCTAACCATGACGAAATCCACGATGCGAATGCAACGGAAGCAAGCACCAGCATCCAAACGCGTCCGAGCTTCACCGCCCAGCCATTGGTATTTCTCCAGGATTGGCTGAGTTTGAAACGCAGAGGCCAGGAGTTCACACATACGCCAATGGGATACGTGTGCCAGGGAAAACCATTGCACAAAGACCATCCTTTCTTTTCGAAGCTAGGTCTGGGTGACGGACCAAAGGCCAGAACAAGCCCGGCACTTAGGGAGTCAACTACGGCATCGCAAGAGCCCGAAGAGCCCGAAGATTCGGAAGATGATTTTGATTCGGAACTAGAGTATGAAAATCAAGGGTATTTTGTGGATGGTGAAAGCAGTGAGGAGGCTTCAGAGGATCTTGAATGCCTATCGATGCCTGGGGCTTGGCGGTTTTGAAAGGTCACACAGACAGGCTGGACATTACCTAGAGGTTAAAGGTTGTTCAACCCCCATATCAATATTTGTAGGAAGCAGTTATAGTCTCCTGTCTAGAAACAAATTGTGATAAAAATTCTGCCTAATCTGCGCCGTTCAAATCGGCCCTTGTGTTCAGATCTGCCGATAGAGTTCCGATCAACATGGATACTCCCGGCCGGAGATGCCGAGGTCCCCACAAGGTGCCGATTGATGGCGAAGACAAGGGCAAATGCGATATAAGGAATGTCTCTACGGAACATAGGTGATCAATTCCAAGATGAAAGACAGCTTGCTCACGCAGATCTAGAATCATTTGATAGTCATGCCTTCACTTAGATTTGCTTTGTTCCCATCGCTCCAACCCGTGTGCAGCTCTACACGTAGTTTCAATACTGCACTGCCCTCTCGTTTTGCATCGTCATCTCCCTCGACACCTTCGGCCTCAACAATTGCAAGCAAATTCTTAGCAAAATGCCAATCCGTCGGACCCCAGACTCGCACTCAGCTTCTTGACGCCAATCAACTTCAGCTTTTTTCCTTGACTCTTAACCGAAACAGCCTCTACCCTAACACTCCGGCACTATCCAACGCGGTACCGCCGCCAGTAGGGACGCCGGTCCCACCGGGATACCATCTAGTTTACTTTACTCCCGCATTCTTAGAAAGCGAGCTGGGCGTCGATGGGACTGATGCGTCTTATAATCCCGACGCACCGTTCACTCGGCGGATGTGGGCGGGCGGGGAGATCCAATGGCCACGGACGGCGGATGGGAAATTGAATCTGTTAAGGGTTGGGCAAGAGGTACAGGAAACGACAAGGTTTCTGAGCGCTGAGCCGAAGGTGATAAAGAAGACGGGCGAAGAGATGATTGTAGTTGGCTTGGAGAAGGTCTTTGAAAACGAACACGGCGTGGCGCTTATTGATAAACGGTGAGCTTGAAGGCGTAACCGCGTTTTCTCTGAGAACGCGCACAGATTTTGGAAAAGGATCAAAATTAATTATTCTCATTTGCAGGAATTGGGTCTTTCGAAAAGCGCTCAAACTCCCATCCTCCACGGAGCCGCGCCAGTCACCTCCGCTTCCTTTGACGTCGAAACCCCCGCCACCACCCGTGCCATCCTCTCCAACAGCCAGAATACATACGCGAAATCTTTGCCAGACGCCAGAAACATTATTCCGGATGTCGGCCTTGACGTTTAACGCACACAAGATCCACTATTCGCTACCATGGGCTCGTGAAGTCGAGGGCCACCGAGGCCTTGTCGTTCACGGTCCTCTCAACCTGATTTCGATTCTGAATTTCTGGCGCGATGTGCGAGAACGGAAGGGTAGCGATCCTCAAGAAATCGTGCCTGAGAGTATAAATTATCGAGCGACCAACCCAGTGTATGCCGGAGAAGAATATCAAATTGTCCTAGAGGAGGAGGGAAGTTCCACCAAAGCAAATATATATAATCCTGATGGAGTGATTTGCATGAAGGCGGATATTTTAGGATGAAGAGGGCATTCTGGGGAGAATCAGAGCTCCAAGATTAGCCCGTTCACAATGTGCATGTTGCAATCAGGGCTGCCATGGTTGAGCAAGGAGCCATTCCGAAGACTTGAACACTGCTTGTAGTCTTGCTTTCAAAGGAGACCAGTGTCAATGACAACTGTGAGTGATAGACCATAGAACTGAGCAAGAGCAGCTTGAATTGTTTTGGATGAAGCCGCAATTGGGTTTGGGCAAACAGTGCAAACAGCTGCACAACTAATTTTCCGTCTAAAGTGAAGGCAACAAGCTTGAAGTTGTGAGCATTGAACGACACCAGCAATTGTGTGTAAACTACTGTACTACCATTCTTTCTCTTACTTTCAATGAAGAGTCTATCTTAAACTGGAATACATTGATATCCACTTGCTTGGCTCAGTGTCTTTCCGCCTGTCGCGCAAAGCAACACCAAGCTAGCACTCGTGGGGCGCTCAAGTCCACGAGTCAGAGCGGACAGGATAGTCATGTTCGATACTGTTTGCAGTTATCCTCTTAGTTCCGACCTTTTCTCCCAAGCAATCCATCCTACAGAGCCATTGGTCTCCGTGGGCCTTTCTTCGGGCCATGTTCAGACATTTCACTTACCGCCGCCCTCTGAGAATGGGAAAGCGGGATACGGACATATCGATACAGTGTGGCGCACCCGGCGACACAAGGGAAGCTGTCGGTGTGTGGGATTTGGAACCGACGGCGAGACTTTGTACTCCGCCGGCACGGATGGGTGGGTTAAAGCTGCGAAGACGGAGACTGGAAGGGTAGAGTGGAAATTTGCTGTTCCAGGAATTGGGGATAAGTAAGTGAAGATCTTGCAAGTGACTTAACTGGGCTGCCATTCTCAAGCGACTGAGCGTTGTATACTAACTAATTTTCTCTGGCATAGGTCCAATTCCCAAGTGGATAGCCCTTCCTTAATTCATGCCCTTTCACCACAGACCTTACTCCTCGCTACGGATTCCGGTGCATTACATCTCTTTGATCTTCGCGACCGCTCCACCGAGGTATCTGCCAGACCTCAGCAAACCCACCATCCGCACGACGATTATGTTTCTTCTCTAACACCTCTGCCGCCTTCGGAGACGAGTACTTCCGGTTACAGCAAGCAATGGATTACTACAGGCGGTACTACAATCGCCGTCACCGACTTGCGCAGAGGAGTACTGGTGCGAAGCGAAGATCAGGGAGAAGAGCTGGTAAGCTCAGTTTATGTGAAGGGCCTCAAAGCGGGAGGCACCAGCAAAGGCGAAAAGCTGGTTGTTGGCGGAGCTAGCGGCGTTTTAACACTCTGGGAGAAAGGCGCTTGGGATGATCAGGATGAGCGCATTGTGGTCGACCGTTCGCTGGATGGCGGAGAGAGCTTGGAAGTTCTTACAGAGGTGCCCGACGGATTGGGCAATGGAAAGGTGGTAGCGGTCGGACAAAGCGACGGGCGCGTGCGATTTGTGCAACTGGGTTCCAACAGAATCGTCTCGGAATTGTCTCATGACGATATTGAAGGTGTTGTGGGCCTAGGCTTTGATGTGCAGGGCCGCATGATCAGTGGTGGCGGGACGGTTGTCAAAGTATGGCACGAAGCTATCAGTGATCAGGAAGCAGATGAAGACGAGTCGGAGGACGAAGGGATTGAAGAGCCTGAGAAGAAGCGTAAAGGAGGCGATGGAAGCAGCGATGACGAAGATGATAGTGATGATGAAGACGTCGCGCGGAAGGACAAAGGGAAGCGAAAGAAGAGAAAGAGAGGAAAGGGAAAGGATAGATCTGGCGGTATCCATGTCATGGCTTTCAAGGGTCTGGACTAGTTTCTCAATCCCGTCCGCCTTACCTGAAGCTGGATTCCATTTGGAGATGTTGGTTAATGGGAGCATAGGTCATGCTGGTTGCTGCATTTGAATTTGAAATAAAGGCAGCTTTGAACATGTTTGCGCTGTTATAATAACCAGGATAAATCTGCTGCCCCCAGGATTTTGTTCTAGCAAGCCAATTCATCCTTTGAATTCCCGGATTCTTCCAGTTGTTTTTTCAGGCTGTCAAGGAGGAATCATTATTCATGTGACAGTCTAGGACAGCCTTGCTTTTGTTAACAAAGTTTCTATTTGGCAATAAAACAATATCCAATGATATGAACCACTTCTTCATGACATTGAGTGATGGAGGGTTGTAGCAATGCCTGTTTTATATGATTTACCCAGTGAGTTTCGGGAGAAACATTTGCCGTGGACTCGTTCCGTGAGTCCGTGATGCTCTCTGGGGAACCACTCCACCCAGTGGCAGCCAGATCCAAACCGCCCGACGGCCTTGTTTCGAACGCAAAATCGGCAATGGATTAGCTAATTCTGCTCAAAGCATTGCTAAGCCGCAGGGAGGTTTAAAAAGGCCTGGCACCGAGATGTCGAACCCGAATCGTTATATAGCTGCTCTCTGGGGAGCCACCCGATGATCCGAACAATATTTCGCCCTTTGTCCATCAGAACTGGCTGTCAGAGCTACTTGGTACGCCAGACGAGATCATTGGCAACCATGGAGGCATTTGAATATAACGCCAACCCAGCACGGGTTATCTTTGGATTTGGGACCATCAAGCAACTCCCTGATGAGATCGCACGCCTCAACCTCTCCTCCCCGGTCCTCTTGTCCACACCGCAGCAGGTTCAACAAGCCGATGACCTGAAGAACCTGCTAAAGGGGAAGATTGCTGGTGTCTTCACTGAAGCTACCATGCATACCCCCACTCACATCACGGATAAGGCTCTTGATTATGCCAGAGCGCAAAATGCCGACAGCGTCATCTCCATCGGCGGTGGAAGCACCATTGGGTTGGGAAAAGCGATTAGCATTCGCACCGGTCTACCCCATATTTGCATTCCAACCACCTACGCAGGAAGCGAAATGACGCCGATTTTGGGCGAGACCGCGGATGGTGTCAAGAAGACTAGAAGCGATCCGAAGATACTGCCGGGGACTGTTATATACGATGTGGATTTCACAATGTCACTTCCGGTTGGGATGAGCGCAACTAGTGGTGTCAACGCTATTGCCCATGCCGGTGAGTCGGCTTCATGGATTTAAATCAAAGCATACGAACAAACACACGAACTAACGCTACGTACAGTCGAGGCACTGTATGCCCGTAACGGAAACCCAATAATCCGCCTCCTTGCCCTCGAAGGTATTCGCAGCCTCGCAACCGCCTTACCAGAGATTGTCAAGAGCCCATCTTCCCGGGATGCCCGCTCTTTGGCGTTGTACGGCGCCTGGCTCTGCGGAACATGCCTTGGTAGCGTCGGCATGTCCATCCATCATAAACTCTGCCACACACTTGGTGGCAGTTTCGACCTCCCGCATGCGGAAACTCATACTGCGGTTCTTCCACACGCAATTTCGTACAACGCTCCATCCATTCCAGAGGCGATGAAAGCCCTAGCGGACGTCTTGCCGGAGAGCGACGGCGACGCTATTCGGGGACTGAACGTGCTGTTGACCAAATTACAAGTAAAAAGGGCATTGAAAGATTTTGGGATGAAGGAGGAAGATATTGATAAGGGAGCTGATATTGCTGTTAGCAACCCATACTGGAATCCTCGTGAGATCAAGAGGGAGCCGATTAGGGAGTTGATTAGACGTGTTTGGGCTGGTGAAGAAGCACGAGCAAATCTGTAAGATGACTGGTTTCGAAGTGTCACTTGAAAGGCGCCACGATAGATGTCAACTGAGCGCAATTGGCGGGATTAACTAGATTAGCTCGATAAATCAAATGGAATTGAAGAATAGGGTCAGACTATCTATTAAAGTTAACATGCTCTCTATTGACTGACCAATGTACTGTACATACATGCATACTGTACAGTATACCCCCCGTCCATGGGCCGCCTCAATGGTCAGGATGCAAGTCAATATATTTCTTTGTTCAATGGCCTGGTGTGAAGTTGGTCGTTACACACCTGAGTACTAATTGTGCATGTGATGAACCTCCTTAGTTGCATTCGATTGTCGAACCAGACATAGTTGTCATAAGAATGTTAATAATGCCCCTGAACATACTCCAATAATCCTGCACCCTTATTGGCAGCTCTCTGATGGCAGTGTATGATTTTCGCTGCAGCTTCTCTCGACAGCACATTCCACCTAGCTGTTTGACGGTGTTTACTCCGTACAGAAGAGCCAGGGGGTTGCATGGGTCAGTCCAGAGCAGCCCATTGTGCACATACATTTATGGGGTCTGTACTCCGTATCAGTGGACAATCTTCACAACGCCATTGGCGCCGACATGGCGAGGATCTTTTTGATTGCGGCCCTAATAGCAATTCCTCGCTCGCGGTCGGGGATACTTATCCTTCCCCGAGCTGCTGGATCATGATGGGACAAGTCTGTAATTAAACGAACAGACAGAATCATCACACAACATCTTCATTCAGCCAGCGATGCTCCAGCAACTGTTTTGCAGTCTTCCTATCTTCTGGCCGCCATTGTAGCATTCCTCTCATGAAATCCAAGAATATCTCTTTATTCCGTCCTTCAAGAAACTGTTCTGACTCTTCTAGGCAGGTACCGGGGGGAAGGGCGATTTCGGCTTTCCATTCACCTATTGGACAATGTATTAGATAATTAAACAAAGGTGTAGGAAACCAAGAATTGAAGTACCCTCATCAGTAAAGAATTCACGGCTCCGCAAGCCCCGGCGGAGGAGGTCAACCGGTGGCGGCCCCAACATTGCAACCACCTCAGCCAAGTGTGCGCGCGTCATGTACTTGTCTTGAACGGGGTCATGGCCATAAAACATATGTTTGCCCTCAAAAAGATCCCATATCTACGAGTAATTAGTAAGTGGTGAACGAAGGCAAGTCAAGTGGCAACAGACCATTACTCCAACATTCCATATATCAACCGGATAGCTCCATTCAGTCTTCAACATCACCTCTGGTGATCTGTAAACATTTGGTTGGGCATCATGGTTTCTTTTCAAGTCTCCACGGACGGCTGAGCTAAAGTCACTCAAAACAACATCGCCAAATATCTTTGGTCGTCTAAACCGTCGAGAGGCATAAACAGGCGCATCATTGACCCATTTTCGAGCTGAAGGAGTTTCCATTTCATCTTTAGTAAATGCATTAAGTATTGACTTATCCTCTATATCCTGAAGTATGTTATCCGCCTTAATATCTGTCAGGTGTTGATTAGAGAGTGATGCCATTTGATTTGAAAGCAATTATGGGTTTCATACCAGTGTGAACAAGCTTGCATTCTGAGTGCATATAATCAAGGGCAAGAAAGACCTGTATAAGTCCACCTTTGAGCAGGCTTTCTGTGAACCGATGTGTGGGATTTCGGTATAGAAGATCTCTGAAGCTATCCCACATAGGCTTCTGGACAAGACAATGATGATCGCCCCCGAGACGGGGAATGGTGAAAGAGCCACAGAGAGTTCTCACATGAGGGTAGCCATGGTGTCTGGAATTTCCTTTGGCCAGTTGCTGATAAATGGCAAGCTCTTCCTGGTCTATCTCTTCTCCTCTGGTATAAACCTTCAATGCCACATGCTTATGGGACCTAATTTACCCATTTCAGTTCAATGAATCACACTCAAGGAGTAGGGAAACCTGAACATACTGAAGATCACGGGCCAGCCATACAGTTGATGTAACTCCGAATCCCAGCTTTCCAAGAATTTGATATCTGGAAACATATATACATCTCCAATGTTTACAGGATAGTATTTCCCAAGTTTAAAGTCCTCGAATCGCTCTTCTTCAAGCACTTCAGATGCATTGATGACCTCAAAACCAGTAGTTGGAAAATGTAAAGGTGGCAAGGGTGCTCTGCGGATGAAATTCCTGATCAGCTTTGGAAGAGATGACAATCCGAACATTGATGTTGATAAATGAAGATGAAAGAGCTTGTCAGGGTGTAAAACATAAGCTTGATATTGTGAGTTTAGGTTTAGGGTGGGTTCCAGACTTTGTCCTCCGTAGTTACCTGTGGAGGTAGTTAGTTACCCCTGTCAAAAGCCCATGCCACACTGGTCTCTTGTTACGTAACTAGCCTCCAGCTCTTCTCTCCAACATAGAAGGTAGATTTCATCTCTTCAAGAGTCTCAATAGTCTTTATAACAGCCATTCATTGGTTTCTCTATTTCATAGCTTCTGTTGCCTCCAGTGTTCTAAGAAAATAGTGAGAATGGTCTGTTGACCCCCGTTGTATCTCTTTTGTTTTTCCCATGTAACATGGCCTGTTAACTCAACGATTAGGAAACTGGAAGAGGACTGGCCAATTCCAAATATATGTCTCGAAAAACTCGAACAGCGACTCGCAGGTGACGATAAAGAGAGGTTCTTGCGCTTCATGCGACAACTGCTCTGTTGGGTACCTGAAGAGGACCGACCGCAGAGGAGGCCATATCTGACCCTTGGCTGATGTGAGGGTTTATTCAGCGACGGATGAAGGTAGCGAGGAATGTACTTAGTAAAGATTATTGCGCCAGCCCCGGTCACAACTCTGATGGAATGCTGGAGTGTTGATTCACTCAGGAATCTTCAAGATCGAGGAGCGGACTAAAAAACGCTACTAGCGTGCCATGGCCATGCTTATTGGTATGGCCAATCAAAGTAACTACGTAATATTACCGCGTAATCTTACAGGCCCTCAGACAAAAAAAGAGTCAAGAGCCAAAAAAGAGACGCTGATCGAGCACAGAATGCATGAGAAAACGCCACTGTGTGGACGGGCTGAGACGACAGATACAATCAAAACAAGTTCCTTGGAAAGATGGCAACCGCACTTCAGACAGCTCCGATCCTTTCCACTCCGGATTGCCACGTCCTCGAGGCGGCCGAACCCTTCGTTACCCCGCGGCCGCCCGACGAGATATCAGATGAAGAACTACGCATCACATATGACATTGAACGGACTATAAGGGAGATCAAGCAGGGACGATGGAGGAGAATTGCACTCCAGTTTCCTGACGAAATGCTCCCCGACGCTCCGCGCGTATTTCAGCTTTTAAGCTGGGGGTTAAAATCGGTTGATCCGTCGTCGCAACAACATCCAAACGGCCCGAATATCGAGCAGGCCCAATCTTGCGCGTGTGGTGGAAGACCATTGGGCAACCAAGCGAAGGAAGTGGATGTGGAAAACGTCACGCAGTTCCTTGCGAACGGTTTGAATGTACACGATTCAGCAGACAGGCAGACTCCGAAGCTGTATATCCTTGGAGACACCTCATATGGGACGTGTTGCGTGGACGAAGTGGCCGCTGAGCATGTCAATGCAGATGTTGTAGTTCATTATGGCAGAGCGTGTCTGTCTCCCACCGCCAGGCTACCAGTCATCTATGTATTCACCCATAGACGGCTCGGTCATGGACCGGTACTCGCTGCATTCGAAGAATTATACGCCAATAAGGATGAAAAGGTTCTCATTGTTGCAGACGTCACATATTCCGATCATGTTGAACCAATAGCTTTGAGATTGCTGCAGGAAAGGGGGTACACAAATATCTTTCCTACCAGTGTGGTGCACGATCCGTCGTCGCCTGTACCGAACAGGACAATCCCCCCGTCTGTTCAAGATAACCCAGACAGTTTGAAAGACTGGCAGTTGTTCCATATATCGGATCCACCGACATCTCTTCTTTTAACACTCTCATCTCGAGTTTCCTCTATCCGTATATACCCCACTAGTCAAGAACAAGAATCCTCTACTTATGGGCAGACGCCGAAGCCGCTCCTGGCGTCTACGGCCGCCATACTCCGCCGGAGATATGCAATTCTAACGTCCCTTAGCACAGTTCCCATTTTCGGAATACTTATAAATACATTGAGTGTCAAGAATTATCTACACATAGTGGAACATGTACAGAGGCAAATCGCCGCAGCTGGAAAGAAAAGCTATCTATTTGTTGTTGGCAAACTGAATGCTGCCAAAGTGGCCAACTTCAGCGAAATAGGCGGTTGGGTCGTCATCGGATGCTGGGAGAGCTCACTTGTGGATAGTTCGGACTTTTGGAAGCCGGTTATTACGCCTTACGAATTGGAGCTCACTCTGCAGAAAGATTCGGATAGGGTGTGGACTGGAGAGTGGCAAAGCGATTACCAGGTCGTCTTGGATACTGCGAAAAACGGAAAAGGTGATCAGTCAAACAGATGTGGCGCTGAGGCCCCCGGGTCCGACAGTCAAACGGATCTCGAAACACACAGCGATGAAAGTGATGCATTTTCAGACTCCGAATCCGCACCTCCAGAATTCGATCTCCGTACCGGGAAATATGTGTCTGTGTCCAGCACTCGCCCAATGCGACCGTCACATGCCTCGATTTCTACAGGGACACGTGGTCCTGTTGCAACCAGGAGTTCCAAGGCCCTTGCCAAGAGGGCCAATGGAGATCTTGCGACGATTGCTGGAGTTTTGTCGCCTGGTGCTGAGTTTCTGAGATCAAATCGAACCTGGGGCGGGCTTGGGAGCGACTTTATCATTCAGTATGAGGATGATAGCATGAACGGAAAAGCAAGCACAGTCGTTGAAGGCCGGAGCGGCATCGCCCGAGGATACACAAATGGCGAAGATTCAGAGCGGCGGTAGAACCACGTATGTAGACAAGTGCATGGGTTGTTAGATGGAGAAATATGCAGCCTATGGAGGCCTACATAGCACAGCGAACCTAAAAATCCAAAACGGATTGTGGCGGGTATTCTCCTTAGCGCTGCGGACCATGCCATCATTGCCGTGAGACTTCACAGAGGAGTTCACTGCAAACTGCAAACGTGGACATCGTTCCTCCCACTGTGTAACTAGTAGTCACTCGCAGTGAGGAATAAAATCCGACTCCGGAGTCTGTGCTGAGTTCCAAGCCCCTAATATCATTCCCAACTAGGTTAAGGTAGTTAGTAGGGCGCGTTGTGAGTTTCAATAATGCCAAGTTGATATCAATCAGAAAGTCTTTGACATAACCTATCTTCGAATTCAGCCTTCAAGAAGCTTCGCGTCTCGATTCTCTGGCATTTTTCAGAGTCGAGAGTACAAAGACTGAGACCTCAATAGTACAAGTTCGTGCTCATTGAGGTTGCAGATGATGAGGCTTGGGGTTATGCAGCTCTAGAGCCAACAGCATCTCGTTACTCCTCCTTCTTGTCATCGAATCTCACTTCACCAGTTGCTCGCGTTTCCCTGACCATTCACTTCAGCCACGCACAACACACACACTCTCTCTTTCTAACCTCTCTCTTTCTCTCTCTTTCTCTTCTCGCTTTCTCATCACCCTTTTCCTCTTCTTCCTATGATGCTTCAGCCTCGCACCGGCGCTACACGTCACCACTGTCATTCGCTAATAGTACTCGCCATCCGAAAAAATGGCCTTGGATCTGGATCAGAGCCTTTGCCGCTTGCGGATAAGAGACTCTAGTGCGTCAGACTCTTATGTTTCTCTAGCAGATTCAATCGAAGACTTCGAAGATAACAAGTTCTCGGCGTATCACGACCGTCCGCTCTCCACCCTCGAACGCGTCTTTTCCACCCATACCCCCATCCTCGAGTCCTTCCTGCTCCAAGCACCTACCGATACCATATTCCGCCTTTATCATACCTCCAACTACCTGAGAACATTCTTAAGATCCTATCCCACGGCATGGCAATATCTTTCATTCCGTCTTCTGTTGCCCTCAAGCACCCAGGTTCGCCCCATCACTGCCGGGGCGGATGGTCAACCGGTACAGCGACAATCAAGACCCTACGCACTCGACCAGTTACTTCTCCACGTGGTCATACCCTTCAGTCCATCACTGAAGAGCTTGGATTTGGATAATACTGCTGTGTCGGGTCAGAATCTCATCTCAACCGTCCTAAACGCGAGAAGAGACACGCTCGAACACCTTTCCGTTCGGGGCTGCAAGAATGTTTCCTTGAAGTATCATATTATACCATATCTCACAATGTACGGGCTGCAGTATGATACAGATATGAAAACAAGATCGAGTTCATCTCCAAAGGTCAAACATCTTGCACTCAAGAGCCTTTACACTTACCGCTGCAGACATCACAGACGACGCCCCTATCTCACATCTTCCCTGCTTCGAAGGGATTCGGACTCCGAACCTACTCATGAGTTGGTCAATCTTTGCTATAAACTTGGAATCTGGACAGATACAGCGTGGTGCACCACTCCGGCTGGTCGCTGCTTCCGGAGAAAGGGTTACGTGTCAATGCGCGTACCTCAGGGAACCCCTGATGTGTGGGTGGTATTTGACAGACTCTGGAGATCAAAGAACTGGATAGGGCCTATTATTGACACGGGCGATACCCTTAAGCGTGATGGGAAACTATGGGAACATGACGAGACAGGATGTTATGGAGAAGCCCTCGGGACACGAGACGGACATTCTTACGGCGAAGGAAAGACGGTTCCTGCACATATACGAAAATCCCACAAGAAATTCGTTGAAAACACCAAATGTGATTCCTGCCTGGAAGAAATTCTTGAACGATGCGAACAATGTAGTGTGTTGATGCACTGTGTGGGTTGTCGAAAGACGCTCTGTTATAGCTGTGCATACGAGACTCCGTATCTAAAGGAGCTGAAAGCAGAAGGAGACGAATTCCAACCTGGTTTTTGGTGGGCTCCCGGTGCCACTACGTCTCCATGTTCAATGCAGGAGCCATCTAATCCTCAAGGCGGAACTAATGACAACAACCTGCAAAATGGCGGCCCAGTTCCAATAACATATCCTACACTTAAATTTCGCTGGTGCTGTACGGAACCTACATTTACAGGCGGTGGTGGAATAAGTATTGGACAAGGAAGTCGGGACGTCGATCGAATGCGAGCAGCTCCTCTTCCCAAATCTCAAGGGTGGGAAGATCCCGAATATTCGTCAAATGAACGGAGCAAAACATTCCCCACGTATGCTTATGGAGATCCATCAAGGCCGGATTATACTCTCGCAGAGGGACATGTGGAGATGATGCGATGGCTTCTCGGGCCACCCAACCATCAAGCTTCACAGTGTCCTCGGAATCTGTGTCAAGAGTGCTATGAATCCCCACAGTGGAAAGTTCATTGCAAGGCTTGTTCGATGCCCTTGTGCATGGAACATGATCTACGTGGCCTTCGCCTTCAAATTTGCGGCTACCGGGACCTCTCCAAGGAGAAGGATGCTATTGACTACTCGGCAACTGCAAATTCTGGACCAGCGCGGGGAACTGGAAGACCACCTGTTGGGCGCCCTTTTTCTGTACCCGACTTAGCTGTGAACAACTCGACGCAGACAAACACCATAACCAACACTGATTTAGCATCTAGCCAAGCGAATCCCAACCCCCAAGCCAGTGGCTCTGCGGATGATAATCGCATACAAAATTCCACGACGAGCTCTAATAACCATACTCGATCTGCTTCGCCATCCTCGGCATTTTGTGAATCGCCTTTGAGAATTGAGAAATGGCAAGGGTGCCAGTCCTTTTTCTGCCCAGAGTACCGTGGGGCTGGGGATAAGCGGCAACGCTGCACCAGCAACATGAACGAATGCACTTCTTGCTCGGTTAATGTGTGTCAAGATTGCGTTCGTGCCAACCCACCATGTACTTGCTCTTTCTGCATGAATAAATACCTCTGTCCAAATTGCCATCTTGCAGTCGTTCGAAGTGGAATCTGTCGTCGACTCGAGGAAGAGAGAGCAAAGTACCTGCAGAAACAACGGGCTGGGTTAGAGATGCTTGATGTCGCCTTGGAGCGTCACATCGCGAATGAAGTCGCCGGGTTTGCCGGTCAATTCTTTGGTGGGTTGTCTCCCGGCAGCAGCCAAATAGGATTCGACCATATTGAGCATAACAGTGAATTTGATATCCATGCAGGGCCGTTTATGGATCAGTATGACGGTGCTCCTCAGCATTACCTGCTGCAGGAACATGATTTCTTGCATGTTGATCCTCAACATGTTCACTCACACGCCAATGACCAAATTGAGCAGGCAGAGAGTGGATCGGAACAAACAGAACTTGCTCTTGGGGAGATTGCTTGAATTATTTCGTTGCATCCCTTTTGATATGATAATGATGTGGTGCTGGGATCCTCTTACCTTTTGTCAGAATATTTCTCTTAATACTTACAGGCTGTGCTCTAAATTATTTTCACTCTAACCGACATGCTTTTTTTCAGTTTAACCAATCCACCTCTTATCTCTTTCCACCTTTCCGATTGCCTTCTTAAACAGCTACCTTCTCCGGTACCATGGATGATGTCCTTCTTTCCTTTGTCAACGGGTACCCAGAATGGTCAAGTTTGTTGAATATTGCCTCATCCAGGGAATTTGTTTTCGGTGATTTAAGGAAAGATTAGTTCGTTTATTTTGCTTGTTTTTAACCGTGGGCATCTAGCGGGTTCGGTGTAATATCTCAATATCTTTAGCCTTTCAAAAACCTATTGCTTTCCGTATCTCAATTACTTCGTGTCCGTGTCCGTGTCCGTCTCCCTAATAATGTAGTTACCATTTGCTCCTAGCGCTGGTGTTGCTTAAATTTGTTTTCTTATGGCCTGGTTATCTTTTCCTAGCAGGGGTAGTTTTAGGTAGGTTAGTGATAAGAACGGGGCGCTGCTATTAATCCTTTTGAATTATAACTCAAAGAGTTGCAGGAGGAGTCTCAGAATGTTAAATTGGAGCTTTCGTTCTGTATATTATGGCTGGCAGGGTAACTTCGTGGAAGTCTTCATATTGTCCATTAGATATATGTACATACAGTAAGTATGTGCTCCTGTATAAACGCCCTCCAGGCGAGTTGAAGTATTAAATATAAAGCAGGGAAAGGGGGCTATCAAACTGACTTTCGAAGTCAGTTGAACTGGTGCTGTGGCTTCAAAAACGGTTCCAGTCTCCTTAGACAAAGTTACAGCCAACGTACGCTGATATCTCGCAGGCATGTATAGAATATGCATGAAAACGCGCAATTGAAAGGCGTATAAGAGGTGTGGTGAATAAATGCAGTGAGATCTTGCACACAATCATGCAGAAAAAAAGATATATACGGAGTATTAGAGGAAAAAAAGGTGAAATAAACAGTTAGCATTCGACATGGTCTAAGCATAAAACTGTGTTTTTTTTACCAGATTCACAAAGGGACTGATGACCTGATTAGATGTCAGGAATAGAACCTTTGATATAACTCGGTCAAAGTTTCAGATGACACATTGAATCTGTTGTCGTAAGTCTGTCATATACTCATGTGGCATTTCAGATACGAAATTGTTGTCTGTTTTGTGATAAAGAAACATTTCCATCGTTTCAACGATTTTTCAGCGACCTACGGCCGTGAGTAGGCTGGCGGAAAGGGCAAATTGCTTGTTGATCCCCGATGCCGTTCAACAGATGCTCGTGGTGACACCTGACCGTCGTGGTTTCGACGCAATGCCGGAGGTGGCTGCATTATCTGTGGCGGTATATCGGTATCTTGCGTCACTCCGGTGACATCTGGGGTGATGGATATCGAGATGGATCGTCGAGAATGGGCCCGTGATGAACAGAAAGAGTACGGTGGGGGGGGCGTCTCGGTCGTCGCGGTCGACGTATTTCCAAAACTACTAGGCACCGAGTATGTGGACGAAGCGTCGGACGAATGGTCGCTCGAGGCATTCATTCGTGCCTGAATCACTTCGAAGTCCAAGGGAGTTTTCTCGTCACGGGGGTACTCTGAGCTATGTCTATTGCCGAAAGTTTGGACCTGCTCGAATGTAGGAAACTTCTCGTCGTGGCCACCGTGGTGGCCACCGTCGACGGGACGAGGGGTATATCTCGGCAGTGGCACGTCGAAGCTATATTGACCATCCACAACCATGTCCACGTCGCCGAAACCACCGTTAAGGTTGTGGCGAGCGGGACCAATCATTTGGGAAATGGGAGGCGATTGATACTGAGCCTGATTTTGAGGTGGAGCATGGCAGGTCTCGCTTTGGTGCCTGTTGATAGGGATGCAGCAAAATATACTGGCGATGCACGACATATTGTTCGTTTCTGGGTTTCTTTACCCGAAACTTTTGATTGTTAACCGCTCAATCTCAAAAGCAGAAGATATATCAATGAATAATTGGCAGGTTTTACTCTTTCGTGGCAGGCCGCAAGATAGAACGAAGATGACTGCTCAACAAAGGGCAATTGTCGGCCATTCAGGATTGTATTAAAGATGCCATTGGCTTTGTCTTGACAATCGAGGCGTATATCACAGGGCCAGGCGCCGTATATGCGTTGACACACGGGAGCAGAGAAGCAACTCTTTCGCTGGGAGAAAGGCCCGAGTTGCTGAAGAGAGGGGTGGCCGAAGAAGACAGAGTAGCAACTCTCGGGTTCGGGGCCCGTTCAGTGGCATTCAACCGGCTCCGTTGGTGGGCGGCTCAAAGTGCGGGAAGGCATCACCATTGCGGCTGAGTCCCATGGAACCCGGCCGGTACGCCCTCTTACATGGACCAGGTGTTGTGGCACCCTAACCCTAAGCAGTTAGCATGTCTCCTTTAGGCTTAGTATCTTGCCATTCTCAGCACTATGTTAGTCTGAGTCTAGCAAGACTCTCTTAAGAGGTTTCTTGCAGTCTTGCTGTTAAGATTCTTCAATCAATCACATCTCATGCTCTAACAGATTATGAGCTCTCAAATTGACTATTTTCTGCTTTATAAATCTATTCATTATCTCATTAGATAATAAAAATTGCTTCAAAATGTGTTCTTACTGTGAGAACAGTAGGGATGACTACGAGTTTAACGGTCAAGCAGCAAAATATGACAATGAACAGGGCTAGGAACTAGTTCATGTCAAAGACATAAACCTATCTGCCGGAGTAGGGATGACCACTAACTTCCAGGAACTCTGTCGGCAGTAGAGGGAGAATGGGAGGAGCAGGGATAGCCACCGACTCTGAGAAACTATGCCGCGAACTCTTAGAGGAGCAGGGGAAACAAATGCATTGGGGAGAGCCTCGGAATTCAGCAAAACCATGCCATGGAATAGGGACTGCCACTGGTGGTTCAGTCGAAGTGAACAGGGACACTTGCGAGACCAGGGAAAAGTAAAAGGAATAGGTACAGGCACGACTTTCCCAGGGAGTAGGGAGACAAAAGGGAATAGGGAGAGCCACAATTCAACAAGGAGAGGAATAGGGCAGATGGGTGGAATAGGGATAGCCATCATTCTACATGGCTTAAACAGAGACCAGGGGATTCCACATGAAACAGGGACAGCCATCAGTTTGAGAAAGCATGTCAAAAATGCATAAAGGAGTAGGGATGCTGAACAGAGTGGGGCGGACCACCACTTCGAAAGAAGGGGCCACCAGGTGGTAGATGGAGTAGGGACATGGTTGCTGCGTCAACCAATTTTCTGACTCAAGGTAGAAATGACGGAAAAGTGAAAAAGGTGTAGAAAGGCATTCGATGGCCCTGCTAGTATGCTAGGGATATAGCTTGTTTTTTTGCTGAAGCCGCTCTCGCCGTTCGCGATAGATGAGTTGTTCGAAGGCGGTAAAGGATTATTCCAGCAAAGACTTTCTCTCAGAGTGGGCGATGGAGAAACACTAACAACTGAACCGGCACCATCACAGCTAGCCTCTGAGACTCATGAACTGCCACCTATCTTCATAAAGGATAAGAGCGATGGAAGCTGCTCGCCAAGATTCATGGACAACCATGGAAGCTTCAAGCACCCCAAAACACAGGCCATCAAACAAAGGCAGCCCGAAAATATGGCCTCAGGAGGTTGCTGCGATTTCAGACGACCTATGGAGAAGAAAATGTCTGTATTAGCACAACGTTGATTCAAAGAAGAGACACGGCGGCACTTACGAATATCTTCTAAAATCTCGGTGGCAGCAGTGTATTCTCCATACCAGCACTTATTAATCACAGCACCTGCGGACCATTCTGAAACATCTGGAAATTTTTCCTGGGCATAAAGAGGGGGAACTTCGTTATCTGGCATGTCTTTATAGGGATATTCGGCCGTAATCAAAAAATAAAGCACGCCGCCAAATGCAAAGAAGTCATCCTGAAGCGAGATCTTGTAGTCCAGATCCTCAAAACTGGGCGGACGATACCTAGTGTTGTTGACCACATTGGACACCTTCACCCCATTTATACAACATGAAGCAAAGTCAGCGAGGACAACATCAAATGTATTGGTAACAAGGATATTGGCTGACCGCACGTCACAGTGTATTATGCCCTTGCTGTGCACGAAAACAAGCGCCTCGGTGATCTGTTCTGCCCATTTGAGGTATGGTAGTTGTCCCTGTAAGTTCAAATTCACCATCACCTGTTCGATGCAGCCATTCTGGTAATATTCCAGCTCGCATGCGATGTTGTCTTTTCCAGCACGACCAAGATAGCAGGCAATCCGTGGATGGGGGCCCAAAAGCTCATAGGCTTGTTGCTCACAACGAACATCATCTTTCGTGTCGCAGTAAGGCCATTTATAAATAGTTGACTTTTTGTTCTTGAAAATAATACTGCTCAGACCATTTGCAATTCTTTCCATGATGACAATCTGACCCTCTGGGTTCAAATGGGTGTTGGTTTTGCTGCCTTTGGTGTTGACTTGCTTCAGTAGAACTCAAGCCACTCCTCTGATCAACAGGTCATCAACAGATCATCAAGATAAGTGTTAAATATGAAAATGAGTGCAGTTATCAATAGTACTGAAAATTGGAATCTAGGAGAGTTGGGTATGGATGAATTTGCAGTCTTATAGTTGCAAACAGCAGACAACAGGCTCAAGATCATGGTGGAGAAAGCAGAGCCATTTCAGTTGTCACAAAAATCATGGTCATGGTTAGTTAATTGGG
Organism: Byssoonygena ceratinophila; assembly: GCA_001430925.1. Lineage (NCBI taxonomy): Eukaryota > Fungi > Ascomycota > Eurotiomycetes > Onygenales > Onygenaceae > Byssoonygena > Byssoonygena ceratinophila. The sequence continues at coordinate 91,046 of LJPH01000682.1, forward strand.
GCAGTGAGAAAAGAGTGTGTAGTTGTATTCTTGGTGGAGTCAGAGTGAGCAGCAGTGAGCAGGGGTGATCAGTGAAGGGATTCTAAATAAGTTTCTGTAAAAGCAGCCAGGGCTCAGCACCCAAGTAGGCCTAGAGGGCTGTGCGCGCTAGTGTTGGTAGCCAAAAGCAGCAACAGAGGTCACTTCCGGCCACAAAAGCCCTTGAAACCTGACTCGAGATGTAACTTTCATCCTATTCCACCGACTTTGCTTGATGGCGTCGATGCAAATATCTTGCTGATCAAACGGTTTTACAGACATCCACCAGGCTAGAGTCCATTAACGCATTCGCTGCTTTGTGAAACTTGTACCGAAAAACTGTGTTGAATTCCGGAATCCTGCCTTGTCGACCGTGCCCCGCCTCCATACAGCTCTGTCAGAAAAAGTGCCATATCTGCTATTCCGATGCCACCTTTACCCCTCGAAGGCTTCGATGACTATGCGACGATAGCCCAGCTAGTTGAACCCCCGCAACTCCCCCGCCATCGCTCCCACGACCCATCGAATAATCAAAAGCGCTCAGACCCTTTCCAATTCGGCTCTCGGTACCTCGAAGAAGGCGACGATGTATTCGAATTCAACGCCTGGGACCACGTCGAAACCGACGCAGACTACAACCAATATACGGAGCTACAGCTAGCCAAGCAGCGCGAGTCACCAGTGTCAGACTTTAATCGGCAACGCTTCAACTCTGATCCAGCGAAATGGTGGGATCTGTTCTATAAAAATAATACCGGGAATTTCTTCAAGAACCGAAAGTGGCTTCAGCAAGAGTTCCCTCTGTTAGCAGAGGTCACCGAGGCCGATGCGGGCCCCAAATTGATATTGGAGGTCGGTGCAGGAGCAGGGAACACTGCTTTTCCCATTCTGGCGAATAATTCCAACAGCCAGCTAAAAATACATGCTTGCGACTATTCGAAGCAGGCGATTGAAGTTATAAGAAAGAATGAGAAATACGATGAGAAATACCTTAGAGCCGATGTGTGGGATGTCACGGCGGAGGGCGAGGAGTCGCTCCCACCGGTACTAGGCGAGGAATCTGTTGACGTCGTAATTATGGTGTTTATATTCTCCGCCCTGGCCCCTGATCAATGGGAGCGCGCCGTGTCGAACATTTACCGGGTTCTGAAGCCAGGAGGCTATATACTATTCAGAGATTACGGCCGAGGTGACCTGGCACAAGTGAGGTTCAAAAAGGAAAGGTACATGGCGGAAAATTTCTACGTCAGAGGCGACGGGACTAGGGTGTACTTCTTTGAGAGAGATGAACTCGCGCATATATGGGGTGAATGGCGCCCAGAACAAAACTTATCCGAACAACAAGAAGTAGGGCCAACGGAGACTGGAGTCAATGATGTTGCTGTGAAAGGTTCTGGATTTGAAGTACTCGACCTTGCTGTAGATCGCAGGTTGATCGTGAACCGAAAAAGAAAACTCAAGATGTACCGTTGCTGGATACAAGGCCGCTTTCAGAAAAAAGCGCCAAAGGCAGACGATGAAGTTACTGCTTCCTAGAAACAAAGCACAATGACTGAAACATGGAGTCGTCACAGCGAAGAGCCAAAGAGGTCGTCTGCAGATAGTTCCTCTGGCCCGACTTTTTGAGGCGTGGGCGTATCACAGAATACTCCTTTCAAATAAATAACCGTGGAAGAAGCGAATACATCTGCCGATTGAAGAGAAATATCTAGCTGCCCTCCGAAATCAGCACTTTGGCGGAATCCGACAGCGGACAAATAAAGCTACTCAGGGGCTACAATTGTGTCTATTTAGAGTCAAAGTTCAATAGTCGGCCATTTCCAACGAACAATATTCATTGGAGAAATCTATGATAGACATTTGGCAGGCAGATCGCTGCCCGTCGCACACTGCGCTATTCCGCTGCATGTATGGAGTAGAAGTACTTAGTATCAAGTTTTCACTCTTTTACCTGCAACATGTATATTGTACAGGAATACGATAATATCTACAAAACCGCAAAGTCTGAAGTCTCACCAAGTACAGTGAAAGTATCTTTGAAACCAGTTTTATAGAATCGAACAGCGTGTAAATCACACAGGTTATGAAGGAAACAATGTAGAGCCACAAAACGCACCACCAAGTCAAAAATCTAATGTACGCTCGTTAATATGTGCATATCGTCTATATCAAGACACCAAACTCGGACATTCACCCTGGGCACGAACAAAAGCCCCCGCAAAGAGATCTTGCATTGCGTGATAGTGGAACAAAATGCCACCTAATACCGCGAGATGCCAAATATTATGACTTCCTCCAAAATAATCAAAAAAGCCAGGGCGCCAGCGCTCGGGCACTTGGGATGCATATATGAGTGCACCTGAGAGGTACACCGAAAGGCTTTTCATGATGGGAGAGTAGAAGTATAAAGACCAAGCCACTCCTCGGGTGAGACTCAACTGAACGATTGGCGCGAATCCGGTAAGAGCAAGAGTCACGTAGAAAGCAACACGCGCCCAGGCCATGTCAGCACGGTTGAAAGTGGGATGCCAAGGGAGAATGACGCCGGCGATTCCCAGGGAAGAAGTCATGAATATATAAATGCAGCGGGATAGCGTTTCGCAGTAGAATGCTGTGTATTCAGTGGTGACAATGGACGCAGCAACCAGGAATGATATTCCAGTGTAATCCACGCAGGCGAACCGTTCCATGAGGGGTTGAGATGCGATACCATTCATTGTGTGCCATACTGTACTGCAGACAAGACACTTGCAGGCGGCGACAAAGAAAATAGCAGCAATGGCGACATCGGTTTTGGTGCTAAGAGAAAAGTTCGGGCTCAGAGGGTAGAAATAGAATGCCACAGCCAGAACAATGATCAGACCAATCAGATGAGACCAAATGTTCACGAGCTCGTTCGAAAAGGTAAAAACAGAAGTCACGCATTCAATCTTGGACGTGGTGAACCGATAGCCGTCCAGAATATGCGGATTCACTCTCCAAGGATGAGGGAGATCGGCATATGAGATAAGGCGCTTTTCTTGAGCCAACTGGATAGCGCGCTCTATATTCTCCCGCAGCGCAAATTGAGCACGTTCCATGCCCTCATCAAACACCATTCGAGCATGGTGTAGCCCGGAGTCCATGGCCCGCCAGCCCTCATCGATGGCTCCATATATGCCTCGATCTTTGACTGCGTGCACACTAGCCTCCAGTTCAGACAAGAAATTCTCCATTAGGCGCATGCTGGCCTGGGCTTTTTGCTCCAACGTCTCCTTGGTTGCAAGTGCATGGTTGTATTGTTCCTCTAGGATCTCCACCACTATCCTTGCACGGCGCTTTCCACTTCCTATCAGCTCCCCGGATGTATGGGAGCATTTGTCTCGGACCGTTTGTAAAGCGGCGTAGGCTCCTTTCAAACCGGAATCCACGTCTATGATGTGAGACTGTCTGTAGTCTTCAAGCCCTTGTAGTCGCCGTTCCAGATCAGCGAGGAACAATTCAACCTAATAAGCAGGGTCAGTTTGGGGCCCTGAACGACCAAAATTCACCCTTGTTCCGGGGAATACTGACCCTGAGGAAGATGGCATCGGCATCATAGTCGTAGGAAAGTCGGCGGGAAGAATGAAAAGAGTGCCTGCGTTTCCGATTGCGTAGGATATCTGTAGGCGAGAATAGTCCTGAAGCCGCACCCGTGTCATCTTGATTGGCGTGGGATTCCACCGTCATAGAAGGGCTGGCGCAAGCCATGTTGTCGTCGTATCGGAAGAGAGGTGTGAATAACTGCGAAATCTCCAGCAAGGTACAGTCTTATACCAAGTTGGCGAAACTTGGCCTGGGTAGTAGCGCTAGACGTTGAAAGAATGGATAACGACGGTGGTTAATCATGTGAAGATGTGGATAAGGAGTCAACTTGACAACAAATGGTACGGAGGAGTGAGAACCGATATCTCAACGCCACGTCCACCCTCCCGGGGCAAATGAAAAAAATTAATAGGTCGATACAATGCTATATGTTCAGGGCAAAAGTGAAGAATGGCCAGGACGAAAACAGATCCCGCAACATTAGTGGGGGATCGGGATTGTGAGAAATTTGCAACTAAAACGGCGACAGGGTGATCGGGTTCCCTCAACTGCTTGGCGTTCTTGTTGAATGACGATCACAAGAAAGCAAGAACGCCATGCTTTGATTTGAGCTTTTCAACTGCCACCAACTGAACGAGCTTTGAGGTTGATGATTCTGTTCCTCTCTGGCGCATCAGATAAAACCGCAGGCGATGAGCAGAAAACAACTGTACTGTGTGTATTCGGTTGTTGACTGTGTATTTCCAGTACTCGGATTTCCAAAATGTTGACCGAGTAAAAGACCGCTAGACCGTTTCGAGGACCTTTGCTGATGTAATGCCAGCATCCTCGGCACCTGGCGGAATGTATATCCGAGCCATCTGCGCTAGTCCCGATCAAGACGGCTTCTCGTTGAGCTCGAAACGACGATTGTTAACGATCTGTGTCTTCGCTCCCCGCCCGTCATCTTAAACGCAAGCCGAGGTGTTGCAGTTCACAGCCTAACCTTTGCATCCATCATAATGGCTGTCAGTGATATTGTTACGGATCCTTCGCTTCTTCCGGTCTTGAAAGCTAGCTCCGAGACCCTCACTCAGTGCCAGAATCTGCTTGCATTGCTCGACCCAACTGCCCTCACCTTGCCCCTACCGCAGGATACCGTCTTTAGCATCTCAAAGCAGCAAAAGATAGTGTTTGCGCTGCTCTCGCAACTTCGTGGGTTCAACCGTGAAGCTATTCTTAACGTTCGCGCTACCAAGCAGGCCACTGCGGAAGCGCGCCAGGAGGTTGACCGACTTCATCTCCACCTCCAGAACTTATACTATGAACAGAGGCATCTAAGCGGAGAAATCGCCGCGTGTGAGTCTTATGAGTAAGCTTCATCAAACACTTGCTTTGAAGTACAACTGCTTATTCCCGATCGCCCGATAGCCATTCGTACATGTCACTTCCGTTGACTCCTGTTGAAGAGTTTCTTGAGCTCTATCCCCAACATGCAAATTCTTCCGCGCACGAGCTCATGATCGCTCGGATAAATCATGAACATGCTGAAAGAGAAAAATTGGAACAAGCCCGACAAGAGCTTCTGAAGAGGAAGCAAGCTTTGATAGCCGAAAACAAAAAGAGGAAAGACGATCTAGCCAGTCTAGACCTGGATTTGGAGCGCTTCATCGATGTTAGTAGTGTCCCCTTCATGCAAAGACATGACTCTTTTGATCTCCAACTAACGACGGTTTCTCAGGCTGCGAAACCGATACAAAAACTCTTCGAGAAGGAGTATGCAGGGGGAAGCCGCAAAGCGAGCGTAGAGAAGTGATTCTTCTTTGCGTGCATCACGATATTCGAATTTATTTCGAGAAGACAAGCTCAACGGACGCGACCGTACGTGGGGAGTTGAAAGGCACAAAACGATATGCGGCCAGAGTTGTCCCGGAATCGCAAAGGTATTTGAGGCCCTGAGATGGGCAAAATACACCATGTCTTTAGCGTAGCGCCGGCAAGCGTTCGCCGGCGCCGCACTGAAACTCGGTCGTGAATAGATACGCTCCAATTCGTACCCGGTGAAAGAGAATGGACCTAGAAAGGGTGCTTCAAAGTCGGCAACGGAACAAAAGCCATAGTGAATTGGCGTCTCTTGTGGATTCAATCCATTTGGAACGTACTTTAGACGACGCTAAATCTGCCGGATGTTGAAGGTAAACGTGGACTTGATAGCCGGGATGTCGGGTCTTAGCAATGATTCAATTGGAGCTAAATAACAATGAAGTATGATTATCATCTGCATTTAACTTAGAAATATTATCTCTTTACTCAATACATATGTTCGTCTATGTATTCCTCGTGCTAGATAGTAAATGGCCCCTGAAGTTGCGTTGAGATGTTAATAGGGACTGCCAAGCTGTCATCGGAGGAGCTGTGATGCCAGCATCACCAAATTTCAAGCATCAAGCCAACGCCGCATTCAACCCCGATGCCCCGCAGAATATGAGCTGATGATGCCGGATAAATATGGAGGCGCGAGGAAACAGACCTCTGCAGCCACTCCAACTGGGAACGCCGTTATGAACGAGGGCAAAGAGGCGGCGAGTGCTCAACGCACTCCACCGCCGGAGAAGCCAGAATCGATCCGTACGAGATCGTTGGTGATAATAGCATTTTGGGCGGTCATAATACTTCTGGGGCTTCCGATGTGGTGGAAGACTACGTCTATCTATAGAGCCCGGCTTCCACTGGATGAGATGGCCGACTGGGCTGCTGGAAAGGTAAGCACAACGAGAGCAATGACACGCTCGCGGAGTCGAAGAACCGTACTGATCAATTGGGCTTCAGGCGTGCCGACCGGTGTTTCCCCTTCGAATAGAGGTTCGAGCTCCGTCGATCCAGAGCCAAGATGCGAGGAACCTCGTTCAGTCGACACAGCATGCCCTTGATGATCTTAATGATTTCTCTGCGCACCATCTTCGACTTCAACTCGCCGAGGCGCAAGACTCTTCCGGTGAGCCATCTGCGCGCACTACCGAATCTGATATGGGCGCAAGAATTTCGCCAAACGCTGCACTTACTCTGCGACTTCTTCCGCAAGACAATAACACCGTCCCGACTTCTCATTTGCATCAATACTCCGAACGCCTAGACATCTTCTATCCATCGGGTCAGTCAACGTCGCATTCCTCTCTTGCTGCATATATTGCTAGTGAGTTACAAAAACTGTTCAGCGAAGAGAAGGCTACTCTGCAATACATTCTGCACAATAGCAACATGCTGGGACCCACTATCCAACCATCCATTACTGGCAGATTATCAACCCAAGGACTGCAACCTTCGCACGGGAGCAGCAAAGAGCAAAGAAATCCAGTTATACCCTCGGTCGCCCCGGAATTAATGGAGTTGATAGCGCGTCGGATTGGCCGATCTTTCAAATACGCTGATACATATCATCTAAGCTTTTCGCTTTTCACACCAGGCGCAGCACCGTCCTCGTGGGATATCGAACCGGCCTTGAAGGAATATCTGATGCCGCTCCTCAGGGCCTTTTCTCCGATTAGCAACTTCTCAATAAATACCCAGGTCCAACCGTATGCCACATTCTCACCCACCTTTACGCCTCCGGAGTACGACCAAACCCTCGGAGCATGGACTCTCAAGAAGGAAGACCTTAGTGCCTTCATAAATGCTGCGGAATGGCCACTTAGCCCTAGCATTGGCGGCGGTCCTACAATCAATTTCATACTCTACGTTCCCGCTCCCACCCAGTCGCCGCTTCTGGTAAAAGACAGTCTAGCAACAAGCTGGCTAATCCCTCAATGGGGCGGCGTGGTCATCCTCAATCCGCCTGTGTCCATAACCGACGAATCAGCCACGAACCCAGCCCATCTCTCCAAAGATTCTCTCCACTCTGCTCTGTCGACATTCTCCCACCAACTCCTCTCTCTCCTAGGCGTTCCATCTTCCCCATCCTCCCTGCCCCTACGCCTCCAGCACCTAATCCGCACGCACACTGCGTCGCTGCTCCTGTCAGCATCATCGACAACGGGATCTCTCGCCCGACTCACACGCTCACTTCCTTCAATCCCCATCCCCGCCACTGTCGCAACATCCGTGTCACGCACCCTCTCCCATCTTTCAGCCGCCTGCGACTTCCTACGAGACGGAGAATTTACACAAGCTCTCGCTTCGGCACGGGTCGCCGAGAGGGAGGCTGAAAGAAGCTTCTTCGAGAAGAGTATGGTTGGACAGGTGTATTTCCCAGATGAGCATAAAGTCGCTGTCTATCTGCCACTCTTGGGACCAGTCGGCGTTCCGCTGGTATTGGCGTTAGTTAAGGAAGTAAAGAGACTGGTAGTCGCCTGGAGAGTCAGGCGCCGGTAAGAAGGAAAGTCGAGTCTGAATTTAATTAGTATATGATATCCAGGTGGTTGGAAATGGAAGCCAGTGATCCAGACTTTTCTAATTCTTACTTTGTATGCTTTGCTTATTGCTCATGAACTTCTCTCTGACCGCTTACTATGTTCAAGGGTCAAAGAGGTATTTATAAACCACACCTGTGATAGCTGTATGTGAAATATAAATAGGGAGAGTGAGAAACATCTCTTTGGTTCGGCATGGTTGACAGCTAGATTCGCCTCTGCCTGCATTATTGTATAATCATCAAGGCAAGTGGAGAAGGAAGCAGTATGATCCATGAATTGGTTTTAACAATCAGAGCATGGTATCAAGCAGGATGTGGAGTGGGCAAATAATAATGACTCTCAGATGAGCAACAAATGAATGACTGAGAACCTTATGAAGCAAGAACCTGAAGTTTCCTAGGATTGACATTGTATTAAACTAGTTATAGCGGCTAGAGAAAAATGAAAATGAAAATAAATGGTGTATCTACAATAGAGCTTTTAACAAGGGAATCATTCCCACACACAGTAATCACAATGTCTCAATTTCATCAACCTCCCGGTCTTAATGTGTTCTCATACTGGTATCTTCTTGTAGGTTTGGGCGTCTCGCCCATTGGGTAAAACGGGCTGCCTCGGCCATTCTGAAAACCAACACTCTCCATCATCTGACTAAAGGTGGTAGGTGGGCGCGAATCCCTGGCGTTGATGTTTCGGCTTGGTCTGACGTTCCCTTCATTCAAATGTATTGGGCTGTATACTCGTATGCTTTCCATGCTTGGTTGTTGGCGTGGATAAACTTGACGTGGAGGGGTGATTGGCATTGTCGAAGCATCGGGTATAGTCACAGTCAGTTTAGGGGCGAAGAAACTTCGCACTCGTGTGCTCGCACGTTCTCTGACAGATCGAGTCTTTTCTCTATTTTCTGCTCTTCCTTGATGACGAAGGAAGTCAGTACGTATGGAATCTTGTGCACTGGAGGGAATTGGGTCTGATATGGAAAGAATCGCGTGGTCATCGGATCTGTTGCGGAAGTGACCTAGTTTGGCGGGAGAGGGGGAGTTTTTCTCCTCACGCCGTTTCTGCCAATACAGAAACGCCATACTCAATAAAATGCCAGCCACTATACCGGGGAAAAATCCCGCGGCAACTGCACCGCCAGGGAATGCTGAACATTCTGAGTCTCGAGATGACGAGTCGTTGAAGCTCGGAAGTGGGACAGGGGTTGTTGATATCGTGCTTATGGCGGGTGCAGAAGTAGAAGTGGGCTCAGATGTTGCAGCTGATGTAGAAGAAACAGATTCTGAAGGAGTCATATCAACTTTGCAGCTTCCATTGTCGCAGAGGTATCCGTGAGGACAGCATGCATTCCCGCATTGCGAAAGAGGTTCCGTGAGTTTGGTGGTTTTGACCACGCTGGACGGGTCAATCTTTACATTTTGTCGTTGTATATCACATGTTATCGGCCGAATAGTTGTGCAGTCCTTTCCTTCCGGACAACAGACTAGTGTGGTCGAGTCATCTAAGCTTAGACATGTCGACGATTTGGGGCAGCAGAAATTGGATGGAAGTTTCGAATCCGGGCATTTCGAGAATTTCGGGTCTCCACACGACTCTGTGTCCCTAGATAAAAGAGGGAAAGCGAGACCTGGTAGAGAAACGGAATGGGTGATGAATAACGACTGAAGCGCGCAGACGGCGGTAAATTTTGATTTTCGCATCTCGACGGTTTGATCTTAAATCTGAAAATAATATCAAAAGAGAAAAGAGTAGATTATGTGTCGGCAACAGCGAAGTCAACACTCAATAATCAATTAAAAAAACAACCAAAAATCATATTGGGAGGGCAACAGCCTTCAAGTTGAACGTGTGCAGAATCGAAGAAACAGTGTGAACAATGATTTGTGAGCCCAGCTACACAAAGTTCATTATCAAGAGAAAGAAAGTAGCTAAAGAGCAAGGAAGAGAAAGGAATCTCTTCGATATAAAACAACCTCCGTGACACGCAGAGCTCGCCAGCCCGAGCTCCTTGCTGGAGGAAACATCATTTGCAAATGGCCAATTGAGCTATTCCTGGCCATCATGACGGAAGACTGAGAGCCACTGGACCGTTAGTGAGAGCAAAAAGCCAGACGCCAGAAATAACCAAAGCATCGCACAGGCTGGAAGACATGGGCGGCTGTCGAGTCTGAAACAACGTCGGACGGGATGGTTGGCCTGCAGTTGACGACGACGTGTTTTCCCTGCCAAATGCTAAATCGGGACGTGTGTCAGGTGAGCGCGCCAAGGGAAATCCTACACGCGATGATTGGCCAAAGCTGTGGGCCTGTCGCTAGGCCTGAGACGGCTAGTCCGGGCTTGGCACTTAAGAAATTCTCGGCCATTTTCAGTCCGCTGGGCATCTTCACCGTCGCCCTTCCGCTGACTTCGAGCGATCTGCTGCTGCGGACCCGGTTGGCGATGATTCAACTTGATTCTTCATGACACTCCAAAAGTTATTGCGGCCGCAGCTCGGCCTGCGCGCTGTATCTTCAACTAAAGTCAGTTCCTGACCCTAATTGACACCTCGTTATTCACACGCCCGTTAACATAGCTTCCCTCCCAGACAATCCTATCGCAAACCCATGCTCGCAGCCTCCACAGCGTCCCTAAATTGATGTTCGATGCCAAGTTCAAAGAAGATGGTATTAAAGACTTGTTATCGCCGGGCGGCTTTAATATGGCTTGGACCCAGTATCAGGGCATGTTGGTGGACAAGCTGAATTTGTTAACGGCTGGTATGTGAAGGCATATGCTGTATAGGCCAGGCAATCGTCTTAAAAGCCGACTGAGGTTCAATCATCTCTAACGCAGATTACAGAAACGCCCGATGAAAGTGCCTCCACAGGTACTCTCCTAGTTCAATATGCTCGAGACGCCAGCATGGCTTCGCTTTTCAACTATGCCTCAATGGCACACAACAATCATTACTTCTTTAACTGCCTAGTTGGTCACACCTACAATGCCATTTCCCATGCTTCTCGGTCTTTGGTTCTAACTCGGCTCCCTTCTATAGGCCCCCGAACCAATTCGCATTCCCAATGAACTCGAAGAAGCCATCGACGAATCGTGCTCCTCGGTGGAGTCTCTCAAGGCGGAATTCCTAGCTACTGCCAATGCCATGTTCGGTCCCGGCTTTGTGTGGTTGGTAAAAGTGAAGGAAACCGCTGAATTGAAAATTCTGTGTACATATATCTCCGGCTCTCCCTATCCCGGCGCACATTACCGACGTCAGCCCGTCAATGTGGCAACCGAGACAACTGGAGTTGCTGGAGGCGAACACTTCCAAGCTGTCAGCAAACTAGCAAACAGAACATTCGGTGCGATGGGCCCATACGCAAAAAGCAAGGTTTTGGCCCCCGGTGGTGCCGATGTTCATCCAATTCTCTGCGTGAATACCTGGGAGCATGTGTGGCTCCGAGATTGGGGAATCGGCGGTAAACCCGGCTATTTAGAAGGATGGTGGAATAAAATCAACTGGAACGAGGTATTGGGGAATTACAAGCAGGTTGGACCGGACTCGGTAATGAGCACCAAGCGGTCGGCCACCCACAGACATATGTAAAGGATCCATTTAGGATTTAACGATTGGTTGTTCCAAGCGATGTATTATATAAATCTGTATCGTTTATTTCCTTTATTTTTTGATGGTTCAGGTTTATTGTGTCTATGACTGTGGAGATCCTCTATAGAGTGTAGTCCTCTAGTTTTCTCAATCAAAAAATGCCAAATGACCGTAAAACGGGACGACTCCGGAGCTCTTCCCGCGCCAAAAATGCAAAATGTCTTTCAATATAACGATCATTCTTGAATATCACTTCTGCTGCTCCAGCTCCATCACCCTCTTCTCGAACGCTTCAATCATCATCCCAGCGACCTGATTTTCCACCGCACCCATCATCGCCGCATGCATCGCATTCCTAAACCGGAAATTCACCGCCAAATTCACCTTGGTCATCTCCATCCCCACCGCTCTCCCCTCCAACGGCTCCAACTTCCATATCGTATCCAGATACTCAAACAAACCGCCATCTTTGCCCGTCTGCCCCTTTTGCTGAAACGCGATGTCTCCGCTCCGCGCACCCACCGTCCACTTCGCCTCGTCGCATTCCACTTTGGAATTAAAAGTTTCGCTTAGCGGACCGTACCCGACTGTTAGGTAGGCTTGGGTGGGGTAGCCGGTTGCGCGGTCGCGAGCGGTGACGGTGGATGCCGTGAGGAAGGGGAGGAAGTCGCGGTATGATTCGACAGCGGAGATGATGCGGAAGAGTGGGAGCGGGGGAAAAGGCAGCGTTCTTGAAGCGGAGAGGGAGCGAGGAGGTGGAGTAGAGAGCTGCGGTGCGAAGGAGGAAAGAGAGGGAATGTTGAATGCTCGGGATTGGATTGATACCGGCGCTGTCGCTGTCGCTGTCACTGTAGTGAGTGGCTTTGTGAACTGGCACCGCAGAAGCGGGGCCAGAGAGGATGTGCGCATTGCGGCCAATGCCTTCGTTATTGGAATAGAATATGCAAGTTGCGATGCGATGGGAAAAGATAGTCTTTCTTCAAGAATCGGAGGGTTGGAGTTGTGAGTTGTTCGTTATTGAAGGCGAACGGGGTTATAAAGAGAGCGCGGAATAAAGAGGTGAAAACACTCCTGCTTGCGCCCTAATCCTCCGGGTCACCTTATGCCCTCGAACGACTGCCACCGACTCCGGGCTACACGGCGATGCGGGAACAGATCGGGATTCTCTTCGGTTGAAGCAAGGTGATTACTGAATGCAGTTAGCGTGAGTGTCACCGCTTTTCGGACAGCCGGAACAGTCGATTTCTCCGAACTCCGAATGGCGCTTATTCAGCAGTGCGTTCCTTGATGCCAAGAAAGGGTAGACTAGACGACATCCTACTCTTTGAACTTGCTCATAATTCCCATTGAGAAGACAGGTGAATAGAACTAACTGGAAGAAGTAACTGATATCGAAACTCATAGTTCTGCTGGATGCCAGTTTGGATTTTTAAAGAGCATTGGATTATTTTGACCAGTTCATCAAGAATAAACCGTTGGAAGATCAGTCCAAAGGCATCTAAGTTGCTAACTGCAGGCTCCGATTATCTTTTAAATATAAATAAAACATATGTCAACAACTTACCACATAAACCGCTGCACCTGTCCCGGTTCCTGTGGCCATTCAAACCCTTTGTAAAGAAAAACATATCCTGTCACCCCATTTATCACCATGAACCAAACTCCCTCTAGAATCAAAGGCAAGTACAAGAAAGGTGTCTTGCTTGCGGTGAGGAATGACCCGTTTCTTTTATTACTTGGGCTTGGCCGAAGCAGATACGTTGATGGGGGAATATGTAAGCGCCATAAGACCCAAGGAATAATGAAATACCGCGGCTCAACAAGTGGCGCAGTGATCAAACAAAGGGTTGTCGATGCAAGCCAGACAATAACGAAGCTGACCCTAACTCTACCGGTGGCTAGGTCTGATTTGGAACTGGACAGGGGGTTTGTTATGCTCCCCGTTGGCAATGGGTCACTGTTCCTTTTGCCTTCTCTAGATTTAAATTCCAAATTGGCATGTGGCGCCTCTGGAAACGACGGGCCAAAAGCCGAGATCGCCGCCCATACGCACAGTAAATAAACCGGGGTGACTGCGTACTTGATAAAAGGCTTAAGTAGAATTCGGAAAGCGTAAAATACGTAGTGACGGTTGTCGGCGAGGGTAAAAGGATGAACAATGGTGTTGAAACGAACCACTAGAAGCATAAGCCAAATGGAAGACACCGCAACGCTGACTCGAGGAAAGCTCCTGGGAAAGTAATGTATGCCGTTCTTGGAGCTCAACGCTCTATGCAAGGTTATAATCCATGGCGTGGCCAAAATCGGCCATGAAAAAAACATAAAATATGCCCATATGTATAACATCTGAGGAAGGTGCAAGCTAGCTGTGTGAAATTCTTGATGACCTGCGTTTGACGATCAGCACCAGGTCTTGATTTCTCAGAGTCTTTCATACAAACCTAATACCACGCTTCCATTCCAAAGGACAAATGCCCCAAATGCGCCAAGGAGACCTATATTGGGCAAGAGGGCTGGGATAATGATACGGATATTTGCAAGTGCCGCAACCGCCATTGACAAACATGCTTTGAGATAGTCTGTAGCCTCGTTAGCATTTGTAGATAAATCGCTAGAAAGGGTCACGGGGCGTACCTTCTAGATAGGCCTCGCTAACTGGCGGGTCGTAGATTTGTCGAAGCTCCCAGCTAGATCTAGCGATCGTGGCCGTGTCCGACGCACGGGCGTCAACGTTCAAAAAATGTAAAACTGTGACGACACGCAGTCCACCCAAAAATACCGCTGTCCAGAATATATTTGTTTGGCGAAACAGCAAAGACACCAAGCCGAAGATGAAAACCCAAATATCGTGATGGGAGAATAGGATCTCCTGGGGAGCCTTGCCAATTGCTGGTCGCTTTAAATCTCGGCGGTAGACCTCCAGCACGAGGAGCAGTGCCGCCAAGTCTGTATAGTAAAGACCGGAGAAGAAGAATATTGGCGGAAAAAGGCAGATATTCAGTACTGTTAGGTTAGATTCCCAGCCTGACTTGCTTTCTGTTGAACCACCCTTTTCAGAATACGAGGAGTCTGACCTTCCGGGTAGATTCTTAAGCAGATTCCTCAGCACAACCGGCAGGGCGTTATATAGAACCAGCCCATTCGTGCACCGCAGGTAAGCTGCAGATAATACTGCTGGCTTGCGGAGTATCAGAAATCCCAGCGTCCCAATCGCGTAGGAGAACAGGTAAAGTCCTGGCGGAGTGGTGATCTTCGGATCCCATCGTCTCCATTGATGCTTCCAATAGGTATTCGCTTGTCTGACATGAAATGCTTCATCCAAATACGGAGCAGGAACAGTGGTGTTCAGTTTGTTCAGCCAGTAAAGTATACACGTTGATAAGGCCACGGTTGTCAAGACCGTCGATTTGGTCGGAACTCCGTGGCCGGGAGACCTTCTCTGCGGCATTTCCAAGAGAACACGGGATCTTTGGAGGTGAAATTTTGGTAGCTCATAGAGATAAAGGAAATCCTGCTCTCCTTGAATTGCTGTCTGCTTTTTGCAGTTCCCGGACGGCTCGTTGGCCCGAATACGGGAAAACGGCGGCAACGTTCTAAATTAATCTCACTCAGGATTGACTCCTATGCGTTAGCTAGTTACCACACTGCAACAACCATAAATAGATTTTGGGTTGGTTCAACCACCTTGTGCTTGCACACTGCATGTCGTTTGTTTAAAGTTCATTAATCATCATGTTTATTCCATCTTTGGTATAGTGTGGTCCACCAACCGAACTCTATTCTGTATAAATTTTGAGATATGAAATGACCAATATCAGAGTGAAAACACATACATATTTGGATGATTGAAGAATATCATTTTGTAGAATCATAAAAGTCTCTAGGACATAACTTGAAAGGGGAGCAGGAAACGACTGACGAGATAACCTCGGGCTTAAAACCCCCGGAATCCTCCAACGGCGCTTTGACGACACTGCTTTCTCTGTGCTCCAGGTTTCTTTATTCCAACTCACCAATGGCTGCCACCTAGCCTGTCCTCGAGCGCCATGGGTGGCTCGAACACTTACCAGCAATAGATACGCTTATGGCTCACGCACTGGCCATTAGATATTTCATGACGACTCCGTAGTTTGGTCTGATCTTGCTATTTAGATCCGTTGAGTTAGATCCTTCAATCAATTATGATTTCATGTTCCAAGGACGAGAGACTTCTTCCTGGCGTTGGAGACGCGGGCTCTCCTATTGGATGGGAGCCCGCCAAGCCCACAGCTTTGCACTGGGCGCTTCCACAACCAATCGGGACCTATGGCGCAACGGTAGCGCGTTAGATTCCAGATCTAACGGTTGTGCGTTCAAATCGCACTGGGTTCATTGAATTCTGAAATAACTGTACCAACAGGTACGGTTTGTCTTTTTGTCCTCTCACCCGGTCCAACGTTTGTTGGAGATTGGAGAGGGCTACTCTGTTACCCGGGCCGGAGTAATGATGTTTTTCAGGTACCGGATTGATTAGTGTACCTTTAACTAAGGGTCCTTCCACTAGCAGATCAAACGTTCGGCCCTTTAGGACAATATGATGGCTATCACTTGACATGACGAGGAATCGCATTTTAAATTAACTTCCAACTCCAGGCTTGGTCTAGACCAGCTCGACTGCAGAGCCAGTTGGGATATGCGATGACCAATGACTGTAACTAAGCTTCATTGGCATATAATCACCACGTTAATCCCCAATCCGGTCCTCTCGGCTGCAACAGACACAGCGCACGAATAACAGCAGTCGTCGCCTTTCCTGATAACTGCATGCCTTCCGGTTTCCGCACACCAAGCCCTCGCCAAAACCTCCTCATCGTCGCCCATAGCATCAATAATAATGAGTTGATTGGCCGGGGGGTATTTGTTTTTGAGATCAGCGGCCGTGATGACGCTCTTCGTGTACTTCTCCGCCTGGCGCTTATGGATGACATGCGAGCCAACGCACGGTGGTGCCGCAACGAAAACAGGATTCGAGTAGAGCGTACATGTGACTTTCCGCCCATCGATCTCAAAATCAACCGAGGCTCGATACTCTTCGAGTGGGAGATCCGTCCTCGCGGTGGAGGGCGCGGCAGAGTTGGGCAAGAGAGTCAGTTGGAGATTTTGGAATTTCACCCGAGGTGGGACACCATACTGCCTTGGAGGCGCCGGAGAAGGCGCCTCTATCCAGTCATCAGGGTCCGTAAACGACTTCAAAAATGCATCAACATTCCCCGTCCTACCATCAGGCTCTTCGAAGCCCAGGTTTTGGAAGACGCTTCGGCTATTTGCACCTGTGCTAACTGGCACAGGAATGGGAACGCTGCGTGTCTTAAGTCGAACCCAGCCGCTGACATCCCCTATCGGGGCAGGGACTGGCCCAATCCAACCACATACACTTTTGACATCCTTTAAGCCGCCCAAAACCCTGCCTAAAACAGTCCTCCTAGGCCAATAGCTCTTGTCCTTCACAATAATACCATTATCCCAGTAGGGCGCAGAACCAATTGACTTTATCGTGGGTGATGAATGAACGAGACACGACATGATACGGTGTCTATAAATCTTTCCGGGTAAAACAAGGCCGTAGAGCCAATCGTATATATCCCAGCTTGGAACCGGTTTTGCAGATATGATATCATCGTAGGCCCCCTCGATGAAGCTCCGGAATTCGTCCATGTAAGGCCATTCCATGGCCTCTGCGAACCGGACGACAGCCTCGGTTTGACGTTGATTTTGACTTGCATATAAGGACCAAGCCTTAGCTTCGTCCTCTTGGGTCCCCTGCGCCAAAACAGTTAGCAACTTATCACCTTGGCCAAAGAATAATGCCTTTTGTCTCCATCGCGACTTGTTTGGGAATCGCTTACTGCTTTGGGTCCTTGCATTATGACGTTCTCCATCCACAGTGCCGCCAAAACAATTGTTGCAGAAATGGCGTCTGTGACAATTCCACTGTAACTGGTCGCAGGCTCTTTTCGAAGACGGATGAGAATTTCGGCCCCAATCATCATCTGGTAAAGGAAATTGCGCATTCCAATTCCTGTGGTACCTGGATTAAATATATGGTTGCAGAAAAATCGCTCTTTAGAGGCGTCGAGAAATCTGGTTGGAGCGTCATGTAGACTGCGCGTCAGACACATGCATAAAAATGAAATGCGAGCCTGCCTTGTTCCGCCTGCGTGAAACCCCGACCGTAGAAGATCCGCTCTATTTCCAATCAGCGAAAAGAACTCCAGATGAGGCACAATTATAATTCTTACTGCGATAAACCAAACAGACTTTTCAGCCCATCATCATCTTCCAACGACGGTTGGTTTCTCAACTTTCGAAGCCGTTCAACAACCTTTCCCAATGGGACCTCTACGAAGACACTATCGTTCTCCAGGCTGAGCTTAAGAAGAGGGTGTTGCAAGAGTTGGTGGGCTCTGTACTCCTCTGAATATCCATTGATGGTGGTCGTTGCGGGATTTTTCCCCTCGTAGTAAGCGGATGTTTCACAGTCCTGGTCCAGAAATGTACTTCCTGGGTAGCTAACACTCCCAACCGCCATCATGCCTAGATAAAGAATGTCAGCATTCATCAGCAATGTACGAACAAAATGCACTTACTGTAGCTTGGATGAAGATACGTTGGCATACCATACTCCCTTGCAGTGAGGTCGGCTTGAGCTAATCCAATGTATAGTAGTCGTATGGCATCGATATTACCGGGTAAGGTGCATGGGCTAATAGACAGAGCACCTTTATTTTTTTGCCTCAATGCCACATGTAGCTCATCCATCTGCCTTTGGAGTTGCGCAGGATCTCTCAAATTTCGGCTATACGCAGGAGGAGATTCAGAAGGTGTATTCTCTGCCCAGTCTAGCAGATCGTTCAAGCCCGGAGTCATATTTGAGGCGTTTGCCGGACGATTAACAGCATTTGGTCTTGCTGGCTGACTCGTAGTACTATTTGCTAGTTCATCCTGGACTTTATTTTCAAAATTAGCGAAGACCCTAGCGCTTCGAGATGTGAACTTTCAAGCTTACCATTGGGCCGTGGTGTTGTAGCACGCCCGGGGGACGAAAAGGTCCATGCAGAATTGATAGTATCAGACGGATGGAGTGTTGTAGTCTGAGATTGCTGGGTAGCTTGATTGGAACTCACGTTGTTCGACGCCGCTGTTGAGCTAAAAGTGGTTCCAAGCGGTAATGGGGACTGTGTAGTAGCCCTAGACGAAGGGGTCTGAGGTTGTTGGCTAGAAATGGGAGATATGGGTTGTTTTGCGGAACGCAATAGAATATTGCTTGTCGTGCCTCCTGCAGACCCATTCACGTTGATCGATGGTGGTGGAGCTGGGGAAGTGGGCGCAGGGCAGGATGACAAGGTCGGGGGCGAGCTAGGGTTCGTGGTAACAAACGCCGGGGAAGAAGTCGATGTTGCCGTTGCCATAGAAAACTGTGCGCGACGAGCCCGTACATCTGCCAAAGCACTCTGGGCAACATTCCGGCCGTAATCCTGTGCGAAGCCAACAGAATTTGTCAAAGCTTCTTCCGCGGTTTGCAGGTCACCAAGACGTGCCAATATCCTTCCTTTCTCTAACCATCCTTGCCAAGACCTCGGATCTATCTGAATCACTGTGTCGGCATCTTTGAGTGCTGCAGCTAGCCTTGGTGGACTTGTCGCTGAGAGTGCCGTGGTCCTGCTCAAAAGCAAACTAATGTCATTGGGTGCGGCACGCAAAGCTGCATCGTACATTACAACGGCATCATTATAATCGCCTTTCTGCGCCAAATCGTCGCCTTGGGAACGGAACGGTTCCCCTGGTCTAACAACACTGGCAGGAGGAGTCACTTGAATTGGCTGGGATTGGTGATGATGTTGGGGAGGCGTTGCGTAAGAGTGTCGATTTGACGCATACTGCTGCGATGCTTGATGAACTGGTTGCGAGTTGGGAGTAAAAGGCTGCGATGTCGGTGCGGATGTATATTGATTTGCCTGGGGGTTGAAGCTCGAAGGCGGCGGACCTGCCACGGAATGGCGAGAGAAGCGGTCATCTTTTTTCTTGATGCCGAATAACTTCCTCATGGTTTCTGTGTGCTACCAGTAACGGATAGGACCAACGACTATCACTCTATGGTCAAAGACCCAGGGGGCGATACCGGGAATAAGAACAGATAGCAGAAAAGACTCCGGGTTTCAGACTTCCGGAAAATACCATCTTTTGGTTGCGCTATTAAGACCCAAGCTATTGTTGTCTTGTGCAGAGGCTCCTTTGTGCAGATCGATTCCCCGCACACGGTCTGTGGCAGTGTGGCCCCTCTCTCGATAGCGTGTGGGAATACGAGCTGCTGGACAGAAACCAATTGGCATTCTGTGGGCTTGGTATATCGCCAAACAGCCACGGGTGTCTCTGGAGACCTCTGCGCATACTTGGCAACCTCGGGGCCCTTGCTAGAGCCAGGAGCAGATTTAGAAGCTGTCGAGAATCACTTTACTAGGACGGCATACAACCGAATCATCCCATTTCTGAATGACACATCGGCCACGGAACGCATCATCGTATCTGCATTATTGTAGGTGGGTTCCCACGAGCGGCCCGTTTCTGGTAGGGAATTCCTCGTAGTCAGTCTAGAAAACCGGTTCTCATGGGCCTGTTATAAGTTAGTCAGTTCGTGCCCGTCGAGGGTAACTGTGAGATATGGTTGTGTCCGTCTCTTCACAGCTCCCAGCCTAACGGGCAAGGAAGAGGACGTGCTCATGGTTTTTTCAGGAAAAATGTCAACAGACGTTGGTCAATGTAGTCCTGAATCTCCCGTCTGCAGGGTTAGACGCGCAGTCGTCCATCGTGGACGTGGGGTTAAGAGGTCCTCGTCTGTGCCAATAGGCAGCTATCCCTGTTTGGCGGCGATCTCTTGCCGCTTTTCAATAATGACTAAGTAAAACGGACGCGCTCGATCTCCCAGCATCAGGTATCTACACGGTATATAACCCATTGATTCAAGAAGAGCGAGGAAAACAGGCTGTTCATGGCGTTTCCTTTGTCGCGGGGCATTACGCCTCCTGAAATTGTCTTTATTTGTGAGATGGAAATGGTGACTATTGTTCCAAGGCAACGTCTTGAAGGACTTCAATTGCTTGGTGTGAGTTTATTCTGCTGTCGAGGCATGTCTGATCCTCTATGGAGGTTTGGGGTGAACAGCGGAGTTAAAATGGGTGCCTTGATCTTGCAGCAAGAGCGTAAAGAAGTTGAATTATGCTGATACTCCGGCATGCCAGGGACCAACAGAGCCGCTGATTCCACCCCGCCGCAGCTCACTACCCCTCTGGCTTGCTCTTCTCCTTAAACGACAGCGCCGTGCAAACATACTCCCACCTCCATGGCTTAATGCCGAATGGCTTTCCGAATTTCTTAAAGAGGAAACGGACCATGATACGTTTCTACCACCCCCTCCGCTCGATTGCCCCTCATATACCGGGAGTGTTTCCCGGCGGGACGCTCGTAGGAGCGGAAACTCGGCGCCTAGACGTACACTAGATGGCCAAAAGTACATTCCCTCCGCACCGTTTCTGCTTCAGAATGTCGTAGACGATGAAGCCGCGGCCCCCACGAATCCTTGGCTTCCGTACCATTGGCTTGAGCTAGCGACAATGCTACTAGATACGGCGAGTGATGACCTCGTGGAAGCGGACCAGATACGGCGTATTATACGGGATATCCGAGAAATACGCATGGCAAAAATGAGAAAATTCACAGAAAACGTGGATATCACTGCTATAGGTGGTGCCGAAGGTTTGCCCCTAACTGGAGTGGGAGCGATGGAAATAGGCGAAGCAAGAGGATTCATGTCGGGAGCCGCTGAAACATTGAGGTATGCGTTCGTATCTTTGAAATAATCTGACGGCACTGAATCGTTTTTCTGGCGTAGACAAATTGGTGCTTCGAAAGAGGAAACATTGAGAGAGCAGGCAGAGGCAGCAGGCGACATGCAGAATGATTACGATGAAGACGATGAGATGGAGTTGTAAGCATATTGGTCGCTTCATACTTCTCTACGAAATTCGAACGCCATCAGACAAATGGCGACACGGCCAACATTACTGGAGACTACTGATCAAGTATTGCGCACTTCCAGCCAGCATTGATCTCGTGCCCTTGATTATGCGACTAAGCAAATCGTGAGCGATTACCTAGCACAGTGGCATGGGCTCTCTCATTTGAAAAGCCTGGAACTCTTTCAAAATGGCAAACGGCCTTCTGGCCCTGGAGTTCATAAGCGACTCCTGGGGATCGTTGAGTCTATCAGATACAGTGGGGCCGACGGGCTTCCTCCTGTTTATACTGGCTGGAAGGTGTCCAGTGTGGTAGAAAATGGGTCATTAGAGGACGCAAAGGCGGCGTAAATGGTATTTGCAGCTAGATACTCGCTGAAGACCGACCAGCAAAGTCCCACGGAGTTTTGGTGTGCCCTTCTTAACCCACATTAAGGATTGCCCATGTTCAGGTACAATGAAGAGATTCAAGAGGACGAGTGGGACAGGGGGAAGCTTCATGATGAAGGTTTAATATTCCACAAGAGTTGTCCGGCATAAAGCAAAGATTAGAGCTGGTTCCACATAAGGCTGTATTGGCTGCGACGCCGCCACATGCAAGTCTACGGCTTGTACGCGAGCCACAAGGGAAAGATGAAAGAACATCTCAATACTGAGAGGTGCATGCTTCAAATTCGTACTGAACAAGATATAGCTTATGCATGAGACATCGCCGAGCCTTTTTTGCTTTCAAGCCGAGTGGATAGTGTTTGCGAAATGTTCAGAGCATTCAATGGTATAGTTTCCATTATCTTAAAGATTTACCAGCCGCATGATCCTTCTCCAGCAGCTTTCTCCTCGCGGCTAGTATCATATCGTCCCGGCGTTTCTGTAATAGCTTTTGCCGCTCGCTCTTATTCTGCGACCAGCTGCTTTCTGGTCGCATAATCGTGTCAGAGACAGTGTCCAAACCTGTTGTAACCGCGGATGTATCTTCTTGTATTCGAGAGCCGAGATTATAACGGGTGATAAGATCCTCCGCTGCTGATTTGGATGGAATCGGCGACGTTGAAGTCGCTGTACGCGCAGGACTCGGGGATGCGGGTATATTTGGCTGAAATGAAGGAGGAGGCTAAAAGGACAGCACAATTAATCCCAGCATTCCCAGACAACGTCAATATGCTAAGCGTTTTATTCCCAAATCTACTTACAGTTTCTAATCCTCTTCCTGATAGTACCCGTTCCGTCGTAGCGGCCACACTGCCTCCGTTTCGCTGTAGATCCCACATAATCTCCCTCCGGTTTAACTGCGGGAACATCTGGGCTAAATGCTCAACCTGTACAGGATCGACCCGTGGGTGAGCGCCCCGCCCGGATACTGAGCTCTCCGCATTCGTGTCTCCGGAGCGTGAGAAAAACCATCGAATGACGAAGAAGGATACGACGGCGAGAGTGAGTAGAGACGGGATATTCAGAGATGGCTCGGCTTCGGCCATGTATGGCAAATTGCACAGTCCAACGGAGAGTCTAAAAAATAGAAAAGTGTATTCGGATGGTCGAGGGGAATGAAGGAGGTAATCGGTCGATCGGTCGATGGTTCTGGAATCAGATGGGATTCGAAAGCGAGCACGATCGGAGATTTTAAGAATGGAATTCTTTATAAGAGAACAGTGACCAGCCTAAAACCAAAACAAAAGCAAGAAAGCCAGTAATAATCAATCCAGTCAAAACTCCGGAGGTTTGAGCGGCGTGGTTTTGGTGATAGACAAGTGTGGCTGATGTCAGGATGTGGAAACAAAGACGGCAGAAGCTGGCGGCAAAACAACTTCAAGAGGCGGTTCGGCCATGCCAATCAATCGAACATTCTATAATTCTCTACAAAAGCGAGTTGTATTCTCAAAAATGTCATGATTTCTATCTTGTGGTCCAAAAATTTAAACTCGAACAAAACTTGCAGTGAAGAAATCGTGGTTATCATCCC
Organism: Byssoonygena ceratinophila; assembly: GCA_001430925.1. Taxonomy (NCBI): domain Eukaryota; kingdom Fungi; phylum Ascomycota; class Eurotiomycetes; order Onygenales; family Onygenaceae; genus Byssoonygena; species Byssoonygena ceratinophila. Next base: position 114,608 of record LJPH01000682.1, read on the forward strand.
GAACGCCATCCTAATAAGTCTCCCCAAATGATATCAAATCCATTAAGCCATTTCACACACACACATACAGGCCATCCAATGTTACCGCCTGCGAACGCCCACAAAAGAACTACTACTTCAAATCCGCGGGCGTCAACGCCTGAACGACGCTCGTGCCTTCGCTGAATCTTGTTCTGAAAATCCTATTTGCGTTCTGGAACATCCCATCCTTCAAACTGACAACAATAAACTGAGACCCTTTGAATCGAGTCTTGATCAATCGGCCAATATTTTGCGTATGTGAAAGGTCGAGCGCAGCATCAACCTCGTCCAAGATGTACATCGGTGCAGGCTTGAACTGAAGCAGGGCCATTATCAGAGAAAGCGCAATGAGCGACCTACACGATTGTCAGCTTCGTGCAAGTGATTATTAGAATGTGATAAAGGGGACGTACCGTTGACCTCCACTCAACTCCGTCAGGCTTTGCTTCCACACCTTGCCCAAGCTGACCTTAACCTCCAAACCGTCCGTGATCTCCTTGCCCTCAGGCGGGTCCAATTTGGCAAAGCTACCTGGAAGAAGCTCTGCAAAAACCTGACCAAAGTCGGCGTTGACTTTGGTCCAGGTCTTTTGCAGTGCCTCTTTCTTGTATTCATCTAAAGTAACAATCGTCTCTTCAATCTTTCTCTTATCCCGGATAACTGTCCTCATCATGTTTTTGAGTGACGCCTCCTTCTTTTCTACACTGTCAATCATATTCATGACCTTCGGGTTAATTTTCTTCTTCATTCCTTGGAAACGTTCGGTAAGGTTTCGCAAAGACGACTTGCACTCGGCGATGTTCTGCCCTTTAAAATCGTAAGGCGTGTTGGGACGCCCGAAATTGTCTCTCTCCTCCTCAATCCACTCATATTCGCTTTCCATATTAGATACGGCTTGCGCTGCGTTGTGCTGGTCCTTTTGAAGTTTTTCGAGCTGATGCCCCAGTTTCTGTAGTTCTAAGCCATCCTCCGTTATTCTTGCCGCCTTGGAGCGCTTCGCTTCTTCAAGATCTCTGAGTTCGTCATCAAATCTTGTAAGTTTCGCTTGTTCATCTTCGAGTTTTGCTTGGGCAAAATCATGAGCGTCCTGGAAATCGTAAGTAAATGAGACTTTCGCACATTAGACACAGACGGAGTACGAACCTTGCATCGCTTCTGTTCTCGTTTTATTTCCTCAACCTCCTGCATTTGAGCCTTCAATGCTGCATCTGCCTCAGCCAGTTGCTCTTCTGCGGTGGTCAGATCACTGCCAGCTTGTTCAGAGTCAATCTGCGAAGTTTGGAGTTCTTTCTGCAGTGTTTTGACTGAGATGGAATTTTTGTTCAATTTTTTCTTCAAAACGTCCAATGACGCCTGTAGCTCCGCCAATTTACTATCCTTATTGTCACTGAATTCGGACATGTCCTTTTCAATGCGCTTGATGTCTTTGGTTGCCTCTGCATGCCGAGTTTTAGCATCCACGATATTCTTTTTAAGCTGCTCGATATTTGCCCGCATCTCTTCCACGCCGTGAATAATCTGAGCATTGTCAGTCGTCGGCCCTCTCTAGGAACTAAATTGGACTTACCGAGGATGAAGAATTCCCATTAATTTGTTCTTCAGTAAGCTTTATCTCATGAAGCTTCAAGTCAAGCTCCTGCTTCGTTGCCCTTGCGGACTCCATCCTCTTCTTCTCTTTTGATATGGTATCCTGGAGAAATCGAAGCGTTCGTTCCTTATGGTTTAACCCAGAGATGACTTCATTGAGCTTCTGCAGAACGAGGAGGACCCCGCTAGAATTTGGCGCACTACCGCCGGAGAGTGTTCCCGATGGATCATACACATCACCCTCCAGAGTCACACTTTTTAGACGCACCGAAGGATCAAACGTCACTCTTTTGGCAGTATCTGCATCCTGGCATATAAGTGTTGCGCCAAAAACATACTGCATGGCAGCCGCTACCTCTTCGTCATACCCGATGAGGGACAACGCTAGGTCGACTTTCTCCGGGGCAAGCTGCTTCGCAGCACCAATCTTCTCTGCAGATGCTTTGAACGCAGAAATTTTATTGAGCGGAATTATAGTTACCCGCTTCCTAAGCTTACCTTTTTGCAGAAGAGCAGTACCGGTCTCTGCGGTGTCGACAACCACATTGTACAAACGCCCACCAGCACAGATCTCAAGCGCGGTACCGGCTTCGGATTTGTCTTTGTCTAACGCGAACAATTGAGCAACCAGGCCTTTCACTTTGGACCGGTCGAAATTAGGATAAGGATCAGTGTATGTGAAATCAATGTTTGCAACTCTTCGCTTCAGAGAATCTGCCTGCCCACGCAGGTCTCGAATCTCTCTCTGCAGCGTTGCTTCTTCCTGGTACATCTGCTCCTCTTTGCCTGGCTCAAACCCTTGCTGAGCGAGATCCGCCTCTAGCTTCTTAGCGTGCTTCCTCAACTTATCAAGATCTTTTAGTAAGCCAGAGTTTTGCTCCATCGCTTTCTGTGCCCGGGGTTCTTCTTCTTTTATCCGTTTTTGAAAATGGGCAATCTTGAGTTTGGATTGTTCTTGTTCTGTAGCAGCGGCGCTAGCACGGTTGCGCGCGTCTTGCAGTTGGCCCTGATACCCATTTTCTTGACCTTCCTTCGACGCTACGCCAGTTTGTAGGGTTTGGAGAAGTTCTTCTTTTTGCTCGACCTCGGCGGTTTGCGCGTCCAACTCTGCCTTTGCAGCATCGTACTGACCCTGTACTTTGTCATAGATCTTCTTCTTTTCCTTTAGGAGAGCTTGCACTTCTTTCACCGCCTTCTCCGCATCCTCTCGCTTTTTTGATTCTTCCGCCATACTGGATTTTTTCAAATCGAATTGGGTAGATAATCGGACCATCTCGTGGGAGTGCTTTTTCACCTCATCTTCCAGCGCTTGGAATTTGCCCCCTTTACGAAGTTCTCGGTCCCGGGTGGCCTTCACTTTGCTTACATCTTCCTCGAGGTTTGAAATCTCTCCCTTAAGTCGAGCAGTGTTGGTCTCCAATTCTTCAATCTTGCGCCTCTTGTTTTCAAGTTCTTCACCTGCGATCCGTAACCGATCGCCATTTTTCAGATAATCATGCGCAACAACCAGCCTAGTCAGTCGTTCCAGGTCGCTTTGCGTCTGCTGAAAGTCAAGAAATGCTCTCTTCTCGCCTCTGAGCTTTTCTAATTTTGGTTCAACTTCCTCCTTCAGCAAGCCCTCAATCTCGCGGACTTTCATTTCTTTCTTAGCCATAGTCTTGCCCGCCTTTTCCTTTCTGTCCTCAAACATTCTCGTCCCAGCCGCTTCTTCAATCATGGACAAGATCTCAACAGGCTTCATATTCAACACTTTTGTGATTCGGCCTTGCATAATCAAAAAGTTCGGGTTATTGATATTCAGCTGCACGCTCTGAAATAGATTCTGCACCGTCTGCTGCTGCGCTCTATGTCCATTGATCAAGTATTTGCTCGTTCCGCCCAAAACGATCTGCCTGGTCACAGAGATGCTGGCATATTCCTCGAATCCGATCGGCGACTTGGTTTTGTCGCGGTTGTCGAAAACGATTGTGACGCTCGCTTTAGTCACGCCCGCTTGGCCACGTTTGTAAATGAGATCTTGTAGGTTCTGAGCGCGGACGGTGCTCATATTCGTGATTCCGAGAACGAAACATATCGCGTCGAGGATGTTAGACTTTCCACTGCCGTTAAGGCCTGTGATTGAATTAAACGATTCATCCCTATAGCAATTGATGCGTTAGTCTAGTGGTCTTATTACGTTTTGAGCGCCGAGAAAACTATCGGGATCGCGAAAGAAATTCGTCCGGGTTCATATTTTGAACATACCATCCTGATATCACCGTTCTCACGGCGTACGATTTAAAGCCCTAGTAGAATCAGAACCCATCAGTAACTATGGCACAATCATCGTGTCTTCTTCTCGAGTGAGCTCACATCGATGATAATCTCGACGATCCGCATGATTTCTCGCTGTTACCGCCGCAGTCAGCCCGTTCAGACTACACAAAGGGTCGAAAAATACTGAACATAGGATAAAGCAATGGTTCAATTGAAAAGAGTGAAATATTACGAAAGATGGTTGGTTTCTGAAGCTGCGTTCAGTCGCGGATGTTGGCCTTCGGCTGTATCGATTTCGCGATTTGTTGATGCGGGACCTCACAGGGCAGGTGGACTATTTACAAACTGCCGGATTCAGTCTAGCAAAGTATGCGCGGATTACGTAACAGACTTGAACATGCGGGCATGGCATAAACTCACGCACGGAATATTCTTATGGGCGCTGAGCGGGTATATGGACATCTTTGCCAATTATGAGTTTCATCTGGTCAGCCCCGTCCGATGACTCCGATCAAACGAGTAATACCTTATATCTGTCTACTGGGTGCAGTATGAGCTCGCAAGGTGAAAACGATTGACTGGTCAATTATGTATGAATAGTTGGGTATGGATAGGAATAGAAAGTTATCCTATCGAGATCAAAGCCAAAAATGAAAAAGAAACCGTATAGCACGGATTCACAGACGTGGGAGTTTATTGTTCGCCGACCAAGGTCGTTCCCTCGCGAAGACCGTCGACGACCAATTCGTGCCCTTCTGATCTGCGATAGATGTCTCTAATATCATCTATTTAAAAACCGTTAGTCGGACGTGAAAGTCGATCTGAGCGCATGGAACAAAAACGTACCTGTCGTTGTCTCAAAGTGGCTAGTAGCGTCGTAGCTCTTGGAGATGTAAATGTTGTCCTCGACGCCGCTATCAACTGGCTCGTACAACGGGATAGGGGGTCCCATGAACGTCTCTTCAATTTTACCAAGTCGCTGGAATCCGGGTTCCAATTCAAGATGATGGTTGGCTTCGTTTTCAGCCATTGTAGAGACTATGGCAACGTAGTAGCCTTTGGGACAGACGTTGTGGGCAGAGGAAACCATAGCAATGTACACATCTAGAATCCATTAGTGCGTCAAACAAAAATATCTGAGAGGTAAGTTTGAACTTGCCATGTTTTCGTCCAATTTGGGATTGTGGGATAATGAGCTGCAATGAATCACTTCCATCGGTCTTATCGATCGGGTGGTTCAATATACAGATAGCCCTGAGCAAATGTCCGGTAACCCGAACCTTTCCGGGGAAGTAGGATGGATCGGCGATGATCTTCTTGGTTTTGGTTGTGAAACTCATTCCCGGTCCGGGTTCGCCCTTTTCTTTCATGGTGGCCTTAATGCCCGAGACTTTGCCATTTTCGTAGAGAACTTCGTCCACATCGGTATTGAGCATGTAGGTGCCACCATAGATAGCAGAGAGGCGGGCAAACCCCTGGGGTAGTTCGCCAAGACCGTAGAGAGGATAAATATAAGGAGACTTTCCATAGCGAGCCATCGAATTCACATAGAGACGAATCCGATTGACAGTTTCGCTTGCCCTTCCAGAGACATTGATGTACCCGTCGGACTGATAGAGCGCCATTGAATGCCCAACGAAGTCGCGAGTACTGTCTTCAAGCCCGAACTTATCATAAACATCCTTCATAGTGCAGGTGGCCATATTGAGTCCTAATTAGCAGTAAGTATCCCCTTTAACGAAAACTTGATGGTAAAGGAGTTATAACCTTGGTGAGAGCTTGGATCCTTCTCATCGAATTCGCCAACCCATTCTAAGAATTTCTTCGCACGGCGTTTCTCGAAAAGGCCCATCAATGACGACCGAAGAGCTTCACCAGCATCTGATGGCACCTTTGCAACCATGGCCTTAGAGCCACTTCCCTGCTGAACGTAGCTACCAGCAATCTGCCTGAACTCAAGGTATCTTGTGACGTCGGTAGAAACGAGAATATTCGTCAACTCTCCATTCGACATGAGCAGTTTTGGGACGAGGTCGACATTCCAGTCGTTGACTCTGCCGTATTTCTTCCAGGGTTCTTCCCCGGGTTTCACATTTCCAAACTTTTTGAAAAGCTTCGAGACTATCAGAATCTGTAGGAGAAGAGTACCAGGGGCACGATACGAACTGTTTCTATATTGATGGAAGCTGCTTCACTATTTTACGAATCAGCAAATGAGCTCTTGTTGACTTGGAAGTGGAACAGCTTGACATAACTCACCCCCCATAGTGATCATTACGGTCAATATGTAAGACCTTTTGTCCCTTGACACTCAGAACACTTGAGAAGCGGGTCAGTAGGTGGTGCAATCAGTTTATATGCAAATGCTGGTCAGTTACCCTGAGAGTACACATTCGGTCAAGCCTAGAAGTTGAGAATCAGTCAACAAAGAGTTCACAGTACAGCAGGTGGGGTCAATCAACCTGTGCCGAGCACGACGACATCATACTCAGGAGCGATATCCTCCATGATGGTATGTGATGAGAAGAGTTATGGAATGCTAAGTTTAGGTAAATGAAAACAATAACAGAATGTGGAAGAATAGGGATGTCATAAAGAAGAGAGGATGGTAGACATAGGAGTTGGAGATTCCAGATGCTTGAACCCTCCCACCTCTGATCATGGTTTGACGCTAACTCCGGTATAATTGTAACTAATGGAGGCGGTCTAACCCCCTTGGTTCCATGGAAAACACATCCTCTAATAAGCCTTCACTTCTTCGGCAGGTATTGCTTAGAACATTGCTTGCTGTGCACAGTCCAAAGAATATGAAGGTTATAATAGTTTGAATTTGATCCGGCGGACATTGTTTTTAGCACTGATAAAAAGCGGAATCTCCACGATTCTTTTCCAGTTTCCGTATTCCCAATAACCCTCGTTCCTGAAGTATGCCTACAGAGTATACTCTTTACAAATGCTTCTCTATCGAGGGTACTAGGCTATCCCACTCTCTGGCCCATTGCGGGCAGATGGGAACATCCGTTTGGAGTTTTTGAGGCCGCAGCCTGAGGAGCCAAAGACTCGATGAAGGGTGATGATACGAAGTATCAATTCGGGGTATATCGAACCAACGTTGTGGCGGCTCCGCATCCAGGAGATGGACTTACGATCTCAAAAGGCAGTTCAGTTCAGCGACCAGCTTAGGTTGAAACGGTTTGATCTTCTTTCGATATCATACTTTACAAGTGTGCAAAATACACCACACGGGGTACTTGCTCATGAACGCTAATATACATACACCTAAAAATGCAATGCCCTGTACCTGTATCAGACCGACATCGGAATATGGCCTTTGCCGCAAATACAGCTGACAGCAGGAAGAATGTAAAACATGTTATCAGATATTTTTGGATACCGTATGTTCCGATTTTGCGGCTGCATCCAACTCTTCGGGTCTGACCCCCGTTGGCGTGACACTCTCAATTTCCTCTTCGAGGACCTCATCTGGAGACGGTCTATATCCGGTATTGTAAAGCTCGCGGGCCTCGTTCCAGGCATACCACCGTTCACGAAGGACATGCTTAATAGCATGTTGTGTGGCTCGTATCTACCAATGGATTAGTCAGACAAGCTATAGCGAAAAATCTTGCAATCCTCGGTATATCCATAAGAAAAATTTAAGGTAAAATCAGGAATATCCCAAAAAATCTCATATCCGATCGGGGTTTAAGCGGTCCCAATGGCATTCATATCGGCGAGTGAAGGTAAGGGTCTCATCATTCAAACACAAAAAGTATCTCATAAGCCAACAGAAAAAATCAAATGCTTACCGTTTTATCTCGATTAGAAGCTTCAAAATCTCCATAACCGGCTGCTAATCGCTCTCTCTCATAATTGGATGTTGCTATTCGGTTACGTTCCCGTACTGTAACCCACCAGAGACAGTGTAGGTCATCCCATGACTTTTGTCTTAATTCTTGTATGGTCCACGCACGGCCTGTTTTATCCTGTAAGCAACGAACCAGTCAATCTAATGAGCATATTTTACATACCATGTGCATATTCTTCTTCTGGTGTAGGCAAGGCTTGTTTATTCGGGCCGAAGAAGCCCCATAGTCCGTGATCAGGATTTGATGGCCTCTTTTCCTGCTGCTCTGGAGAAGCAGGTTCGGGCAGAGGGTATTTCGACACCGGTAGCGGGTGCTTAGGCCCACTTCTGTGGATGGCAGAGACGCCCCGGTAGCGACTTCGGTCGCGAGCAGCAGAAGAGGACGACGTGGAAAATTGTGAGCGATGGAATTTAAATGTAGGTTTGACGGAATAAAAGGCAGGAGCAAGGAAAATTGGGGGCAATTCGACCAGCGACGGGCCCCCTTGTTGGTATAAGAAAGATACAATTGATCTCGACGCCATTGGCCCTGTAGTTGTGTTGTGGTAGCTGTTCAAAACGACACAAGTGGTGAGTGTCAAGAAAAAAGGATGAAATGAAAATTTCGGTTGCGAATTTTGACTTAAGCTCGGGGTCACATGATGAGGTTAGTGCTTCTTGGCGACAGTGAGGGAGTTTGGACTTTTGCTGTGGAGTGTATATAGCTATCTGGATACTTTCCATTGTTGCTTCTTGATCTGCACTATACTTTCCTTACAGGCCCTACTGTAGGATGGTGCATGCGACTCAAACATGTCGCTCGGGTACCAGGCGGTTGCCTATGGGGACGTTCAACTTCCATATTATGGCGGGGCCTGCCCTAAGAAGCGTGATAACGAACAACATCTAGAAGATTGATGTCTTTTTTTGTTTCATATCATTATGCGGTAACCCAACTCTGGGTCCCGGTGGCGCCTAGATGTTTTTTCTCCTGTGTAACGGGACCCCTGGGGTTGGAGACACTTACGGACGCGAACAGGGAGTTGGGCCACACAGTTCTAGAATTTGGACATTGGGATCGGCTAGGCATACCATTGAAACGACTGCAAGGCTGCTGTACCCGAGATGCAATACAGTACGGGGGTCGTGGGCCCCGATCCCGATGCTCCATATCTCCCCTATAAAGCTGAAAAAAGTAACTCCTCTCTCCAGCACCACACAGCACCACGCCCCTTAGCACACTTGATGTTTAGCTCTTATCCCCAGAATGAAAGCAACAAGCTTTCTCCTCGCGACCGCCACATCAGCAATATGCATTACGGCTATGCCAGAAGAACCACCAGCAATCACTGAAGGCCCATGGCGATGCGCAACTGAGAATACTCCGCAATACTTTATTGTCCCCAAACCAACCGGCAGCCTGCTTACGGCCCTCCAGTCGTACGGTGACGAGCTACTGAAGACATGCACATTCACTGGAGCCTCCAGGCTCCAATGTCCGTTCCCGGAATCGTCAAAGTGGTGCGAGTTCACCACAGCCGCACCCAGCACGCTGCTCCCTGCATACTTGACCTATGGCAACGTGGCGAATTCGTGGTGGGCGGCGCGTAGCTCCGTCGCCGCGTTTCTCGTGCTTGAGTGCCCCATACGCTGGAACAGGGCGATGATTGAGACGCCAGGTGGTGCAGCGTGGTTGAACAATACCATCATCTTTGCAGGGTGTTATGCTGAAGCGCATCCCTCAAGTGGCACAGGTTTGGCCTTGACGGTGACGCTGCCGGGAACAACAACGGCATCGTCTCGCTCAGGGATCACCAGCAGTTGGCTTGAAGCGACGACGACGGCGACACCGAAAACGAATTTGCCTATTAGCGGCGTGAATGCGACAGCCGAAAAACCTGGTGTGTGGATGGCTGCTGGCATGATGTTGGCCGCCGCTGCAGCGCAGGCGGGATATGGTAATGGGACGACGCGTGGGTTGATTGGGTGTATGTATTTTCTCATTGTTGCAGTCTTCGAGACGGGGCTTTGCAGCATCCTATCCAACCTCTGCAAAACTAAATTAATATTCGAGTCTTCGTTTCTTTGTAGTTGATTGTAATCGAAAGCCATGCACCACCAATCTTGGTGTGATTAGTGTAAATAAGCTGCTTTGGATAGATTGCGTCAGGGACAAACTTGGAGTATGACATGTATGTACTCAGTAGAAGGTGAGACGTTTCTTCTTCCGTATACCACCGGTTCCCTGTGGGGGGTAAGATGCGCTTTCTAAACCGTGGTATAGATTTCGAGTCCTTCCTGGGCGAATGATTAGGCTCATCTAGTTTCCTCTTCTCTTGTGGACTGTGAGAGTGGTGGAGTGGGTGTGAAATTTCCCTCCGCCTAAACAAACGAGCTAGTCAGCACCTGGTCCGTGCACGAAACAGAGCCGCGCGCTTGTCATGAGATCTCACAGCTCACAACCATTTGATCTCCAACCAGTGAACCATCAGCCCTCCAAGCACTCTCTTGCAAACTGAGATTGTTGTTGAAAAGAGAAACATCTTGTGACTCAATTATTTTAATCATTACCTCTTTAGCAGTGTCAAAGCCTTGCCGCTATGAACAGGCCAGGTAAGATGAACACTTCTGCATTCAAGTATTCCTGCGACTGATTCAACTTGCTTGCCTGCGTTTGATACATTTTCAAAAGAAGCCATTGTAATGGAACGCGTCTGATATACAGATTTGTGTCTTTGCTTCAAACTGAAGTTGCCATGCAGCTGATGCTCTCTTTGACACCTGTTTTACTGTTAATTATTTTATACTGATGAAGAATCGCAAGCTAATATTACATAGGCCCTGGCCAGCAACCTTTTCGGGGGGTGTCGGGTTTCCCCGCCCAGCAGCAGCAGCAACAAGCAAGACCCTCGAATGCGTCGCTACTCTCAAATCGAATGCCCAACGGTAAAATCGGTGAGGCTGGATATAAACCTTTGGTTAGAGATGCCTTACTCATGTTGATTGATATATTGCAGGAGGTGCCGCCACTTGGGGATTTGGTATGCCGATGGGGGCAGCCCCAGGATTACAGAACAATCAGCAAAGGGCTGTGAATACTATGAATACATTTGCACAAAGTGTTGGCGGGTCTCAACCTGCTACCCCGTTGGACCTTTCGTAAGTTGCAAAACTTTCTACCCTTTGTTCTTCTTCTGGTTACAAGCTCTTTTCTTATAGCTTTTTATTGCTCTGTTCGCCTTTCATCTTTGCTTCATTTCCAGTCACCATACAATCACTATGCCTCGTTTTAGAAGACGCAGCCTCTCTCGAGACTTCTCTGTGCAAAATTCAAAGGGGCTGACGGTCGATATCAATTCATCTAGCGAGTTTCCCTCTTTATCGAGTGGCTCTCAGCCGGCTCATACACCCACCCCCGGACAAGCGGTTTGGAGTACCATTAACCAACGAACCAACCAGCAAAGCCTCCTCCAAAGACAGCTACAACCTCCAGTATCTTCGCAAGCGCCTTCGAGAGCGTCGCAATCACAGAATAATCAGCAGTCCCAACTTACCAATCCTCGCGATGATCTATTTCCCTCGGCCTCGCAATTTGCGGCTCAGCTTGATGATTTTCGGAATGGCGGACAAGGGATAAGTGGGCAGCTTTCTGGGAGCAATCAACCACAACCCGGCAATATTGAGGAGTTCCCACCTCTGGGAAAACAAGCACCAAACGATCTGGGTCAAGACCGCCGAGAGGCACTAGTCCAAGCTGGCAACATCGCAAGTTTTGGGAGCACGATAGCCTACACTAATCAAGGGATTCCTGAGCAAGCAAGAACGTCCGTTGGCAGCGCTCTACATGCGCGACGGGACGGCACCAGCGTCGCCTCACCAGGAGACGTAGGATCAGGTCTGTAAATTGTGGCATGGGAAGTTCCGCCAAAGCGCTTTTGTTGACATATCAATTAGCATCGCGATCTCCGATTGGTCCGGTTCAGAATGGCATCGCTAGTCAAGAGCAAGAGGTAACCTTGGACTGAACAATATTCTTTCATCGTGTCTCATATCTAACTATTCGCAAGGATTCGACAAGCACCATGTCTGGGCAGCACGCTGCTCGGCCTGAAGCCTTTTTTGAACAGCCACAGCAAATGGCTGCTTTCCTTGAGGAGAAACAGCCTCAAGACGCATCTGCCACAAGTCAGACTGCTGAACAAATTCCGCTTGCGCAAATGAGTGATCGAGATAAATACGGACTCGCTGGATTGCTCAGAATGATTCATAGTGAAAGCCCTGACGTCGCCAGCCTAGCAATAGGGCAAGATCTAATGAGTCTTGGATTAGACTTGAATCAGCCAGAGTAAGAAAGCTTACTTTTTCCCGGTCTTAAGTTGTACACAAGGTTTTGGAACCTATACTCATTCCAATTGCAGGCCTCTTCATCTCTCCTTTGCCTCTCCATTTGTTCCATCGGGCTCTGGGGTTCCGCTCCAGCCGGACTTTACTTTACCTGCCTGCTATAACGTTGCCAACGTACCGCCTCTTGAACCCCGTATACCAAGCTTCACCGACGAGACACTCTTTTACATATTTTACAGCATGCCTCGCGATATTATGCAAGAGCTTGTTGCCGAAGAGCTAATGAGTAGGAAATGGAGGTACCACAAGATCGAGCGTGCTTGGCTTACTCGCGATGACACATACCCAAACCCTGTCGAGGTCGAGAGAGGTATTAGTGAAAGAGGGGTGTATCTGTGGTGGGACACCGCTACGTGGAAGAAGGTCCGGGTAAGTCACTTTTCCGCATCAGGACATTGCTCTTTTTAGCACTGTATGAAAGAAACCAAAGGCTAATGCGTTGCTTCAACGGAACATAGCGTGAGTTCATATTACGTTACGCTGATTTGGATAATCGACTTGACCCCGGGCGGAACTTTATGCGCGGAATGTCTTTTCCCCAAGCTTCTTGATTATTTTTGTAAGAACGATGGTTATGACTTTTCACTTTATGATTGGATGGTTTCTACAAACTCAGCTATCACAACGATGGCAGTGGCTTGATGTAGCTTCCGCGCCTAACAAACACTCAATGAAACCAAGGATACTTGTACAGTTGTTTCTTGGTTCTTGACCGTCCACTAACCGAAAGGCTTGTACACCAGTCCTTTGGCTCAGACATGCTTGCAAACATCGAGATTCCGCCGGAAATAATATGGCAGCTACGGACCGAGAGGTCGGCTGTATCTGGGTCCATTGTCCATGCGATGCGAATGTAGCGATTTGAGAATAGCAAGCATACTCTCAAGCAAATATGACATGTCTTTCTATCTAACTCTTAAACGCAGCATTGAAATAGATAGGGTTTATGGTAATTGTTGTCACAACTTCTGCATCACCGGGTCCGTATTTGCCTTATCATGCATTCCTACTACACACAGGTCTCCGTTATCCACTCTGCGAATCTCTGCCCGTAGCATTGCCAATCTCCTGCCCATATTAACCAATTCACAAACAATTTCTATCTCAACACCCTCCGGCACCGCTCTAAGATACTTGACGTCCAATGACCGAGTGACACCACCATATGAGAACATTCCGGGTCGCCCGAGGCCGAGAAGAATGAGAGATGTGAAAACATCAATGAGAGTCGCGGAGCAGCCGCCGTGTAGGTTGCCAAGTCTATTACACATGGATTGGGAAACCGTGGAGCGAAAGATGGCGCGGACAGGAGTTTCGAGGGAGGCGGAATGGAAGCGGACTTTGTCGCGGAGCGGGGAGTCGTAGGTCTATAGTTGTGCCCGGCTAGTATCCAAGATCATCATTTCCTCTGGATGAGTAACCTACGCTGTTTCCGGAGTCGTAAAGGCCTTTTTCATATATGGACTTTAAACGGCTGGCAAAGAGCTCTTCGGTCATCTCCATTGTTCTTCCCTTTTAGTGATTGCTGGACCAAAGAAAAACCTCGGAGTCCGGGGTGCTTAAGAACGACTGTGATGTTTTCAAAGGCGTTCTGATACGGATTTCGACAAGCAGTAGGATACAAGACTCAAATCTTGCCTACTCTATTACTCCGCATGTTGTTATCTCCTGAGCGCCAACCGTTTGAGGTACCTCGGCCAAACCGAAAGATGCAAACGCGTCAAACTTTTGATACAGTCACGTGAGACCGCGTTTCCGACGGCCATCAGACGCCGCGTAGGCGCCCAAGCTGCTAATCAAAGGGCCAGGTGCTTCCTTCACCAGCACAGACGACGTGTGTGGAAACCCCATAAACAGTCGATATCCTTACTCACTATGCGAATTCACCGCAGCAGACCTGAAGCACAGGATTCGTCGCATCGCAATGGCTGAACCTAGAACACTACGGTCTTCAAAACGGCGAAAGCTTTCAGGTCAGGCACCGGTATTCGAAGATGACGGCGGTCCAAAGGTTTCCAGAGAGTTGGAAGAACCGAAAGTACCCCCCAGCACAAAGTCTACACTTCGTTCGAGCAACAGGCTTCGGACAAAATCCCAGAACACCAACGTCCCGGAAAAGCCAACAACACGATCACGCACCCTTAAAAAGGATTCTACAGCTGCACCGATAAAAGAAAAACAGGAAACGACGGCTACGCGAGGGAAACGGCTGAAATTGACAACGTCGACTGGGCTCGCTGGCCGTTCAAGGAGAAGGAAGAAGGCTTTCGAGGACGAGAGTATATGGGACGTCCCAGGAGAGGACAACGCAGAACAAGGCAGCCAAGAGAAGGATAAATCGACCGCTGAAATTCTTCCCGAGGAAGAAATACCTCAATTGGATGATAATGACGCTACCTCTCTCACACTTCAAGTTCAATTACAGCTTGAACTTGCTAGGAAATACATTTCTACCATAACCGCCACACCGCCCCAAGAGGATGTGCCATATGTTGCGGAGCTCCAGTCTTTTTGCGAAGAGCATGCTCTGGGAGATATGGTGGGATTTTTTGCCAAGTTCATTTTAGAGAGAATACATGGCAAAGAACTCATTCCGTTGAGAGGCTTAACGAACGAATATCAGACCGTCTATCAGTTGATGGAGCAGACCGTTCTCGCAGGAGAAGGAAACTCCCTATTGCTCCTCGGTGCTAGAGGCTGTGGGAAAACTACACTTGTCGAAACCGCAATCTCTTCGCTTTCGAAAAAGCACCAAGACGATTTCCATGTCGTTCGCCTCGACGGATTTCTTCATACAGATGACAATATCGCCCTGAGAGAAATATGGCATCAACTCGGGCGTGAGCTCAATGTCGATGAGGAGTTGAATAAGAACTCGACATATGCTGATACAATGGCCTCGTTGCTTGCTCTGCTGTCAGAAGTGCCTATCGACGCAGTTGACACGATGACTACCACTAAATCAGTCATCATTATACTGGACGAATTTGATCTCTTTACATATCATCCGCGCCAGACCCTACTCTACAACTTATTTGATATTGCTCAGGCGAAAAAAGCTCCCATTGCGGTTATCGGGCTGACCACAAAAGTGGACGTCATGGAGAATCTCGAGAAGCGGGTGAAGAGCAGGTTTAGCCACAGATATACGTTCTTACCGCGGCCTCACACTTTTGCCGAGTTCTCTGGAATCTGCATGGCAGCGCTGGAAATCAACAAAGATGGAATACAAAATTGCTCTCCACAACAGAAGCAGGACGGACATTGTGCCGCTGTGAATATGGCACTGCAAAGTTCCCAGGGACTGCGTTTATCGGAAAGGTGGAACTCTTACCTTCAGGTAGGCTAGGTTTCTAAAAGCTTCTTAAGATTTTCTCATGATTTTATGCAGTAATTGACTCTGAAAATAGGCACTCTGGAACGATCAGCTCTTTCAATCACATTTAAAACTAATATTCTACCGCACAAGATGCCCCAGTGACTTCTTCGCCACTGCTATTTTACCAATGTCAACTCTCGCCCTATGCTCCTCATCCCATTCTCACATACCTATTCCCACAGCCAAATCATTTACCACTGACATGCTTTGTCCCGACCCGGCACCTTTCCCTTTCACCACAGATTCCACCTCTTCGACAAGCACGATTCCTCTCCCGCTCTCTCTTCTACTTGCCGCTACCCGCTTGACAGCGCTCCACGATCCAAGTCTGAATTCCACCCACGCCCAAACTTCAACACCTCTTACCCTTGCCTTCTCCGCGGTGTACGCAGAATACGTCCGGCTCCTCGCATCAGCGAAGGCTTCTGCCTCTGCTTCTGGCGCCGCTGCAACCCCGGGACGGATATGGGGCAAAGAAGCTGCGAGGGAAGCGTGGGAGAAGCTGGTTGGCTGGGGACTGGTAGTCCCAACATCCGGAGGTAGCGGGATTGGCGATGGGAAGATGTTCAGGGTCGAAATCAGTTTCGAGGAAGTCGTGGATGGAATGGGACCCAGTGGTATGGGTGCATTGGGCCGGTGGTGGAGGGACGGATGACTGGATTCTCACTGCTGCGTCTGGAGAAACCTTTTGCTTTTTCTTTTTCGTTTCTTCCGAACGGCCTTGGTGTGGGCAGCTCGACGGCGACGTTGATCTACAGATTGCGTGACAAAACAAGCGATGGTGCCAAACGTCGAAAAAGGTCCCTATGTATTTTTGACCGTCGGCTTGGTCATTCGTGCGATTAACATGCAACCATCGCACCAAATGTGATTATCCCGCGGCGGATAGTAGGTAGATCATCCGACGGCCCACGTTTGTTCAACCCAGCCATGTTTTCAGAGTGCCCCGATTCACTTTGAGACTCACCAATCACCATCTGGCTGTCCTTCTTTTGCCTATAAGGTAAGAATCCATAAATCTTGAAAGCGCCTTTCATAAACTCGAAGAATGTATGAGTGGATTGGAAGTATGTTAACAACGAGACAGTAATAGACTCCCAAGAGATAATTCAGCAGAATAGCGACTAGCAAAAACTACCTTTCCCCGATTAGCCTCACAACTCGAAAGTAGTATCGCGAGAACGATCTATGGAAATAATATCAAGTTTCAATGTTGGCTGTCTTCTTGGGAGGAGAATGGCTTCGGGGAGATCCGTCAATAGTAACCGTACCACCCCAAAGCAAGGCCAGATCAGCTCCGTCGGCCGAATAGTCGAAGATGTAAAGGGAAGAGGTCAGAATCATCTGTCACTCGGTCAATGCTGTGCAATGCGTTCATGTTCGACATAATGGCAAAGGGGTCTAGTTGTACTCATCTGACTGAGAAATGGGTGGTACCGTTGTTCCAAGCAGCATTCGCTAAGCATGTTCCGAAAACAGGACCACACTCTTTCTACCAGTTGTCAACGCTGGGGAACCTATATGTATGTAGGTGCAGTGACAGTTGGCAAACCCCATTGACAGGGACACGACTTCTAGCCTATGACCGCCAGTCGACTCGGATTCTCACCATGAACAGGGATATATCGTGACAGCTTTCCCATTTCACTGTGGGAAAATCAGCTTGATCGTCACAGGGTGGCCATGCTTTTGTATTCTTCTGGGCCAGCCGCTTTCCGTGCGTCGTAAATCTGCAGATTCGTGTGACGGCAAGTAAACTCTGACTTGTCACATTTTCCCATGCGGGTGACTGTTGTCTTTGTACGCGTGGCCTGTAAGACGGTGGCTTGAAAAACAATAGAGTGGTTACTCCGTAGTCCTCTCATAATTGGGACTGCAAGATGAACAATGCATGAGCATCGGCACATTGCAGCTGTTGTGGCAGAATAGTTCTGCAGGGCCTTTGTTGGAGACTCAGGACGATCTGCGACAGTCGAGAAAATTTTTGACCTGTCTGTTGCGCTTTTCCTTGCCATTTCAGGCTGTATTTGGGAACCAGCCATTGACGATGAGTGATCCTCAATGCAGAATACATTTCTTTCCAAGTGTCTCCCAACCCAACCATCAACTTTCTCTGTATCTTGAGCGCCAAAGGGTTCTCGACCGGCCTAGCCTTCTCGCCTGTTCCGGCGTCTAATAAGATTTTCTCAGCCTGTTTTCGTTCAGCGTCTTAACTCTCCTTCTAGCCAACGTGCCCATGTACACACGCACGAGAATGCGTCGGCTGACATCAGTATAAGGTAGGTAAAAATTGAGCTCAGGTTTTCGCTGCCAAGATACGGGTTTTGCATCGGGATTTTTAAACCCCGTAGTTACTCTATCGAGCGCGACACTTTTCGCTGACCGATGTATTAGTTCATGCTGAGTTGCAGGGTCATCATCCTTGTGATCTGCAAAAGTGCTCTTCTGCTCACCCGAAACCGGCGATAAAGAACGGATTCTCAGACCGTGCTTTCTTTTTGGCCATCCTTGACGAAAACGGCAGGTGTTTATGGTGTCTTTGGAATTCGTATTGGTGTCTGGTCTGTCGTCTGGTTGGGTTCTTGATGCCATGCATGATGTTGCACTTGAAGATGCCGCAAGCCCGTGTACAGTACATATATACGTATGTACGTAGTTAGGCACTCCATGGGTTAGCCAGGTCATTTCTGCTGTATGCGACGGATGGGTGTGGGAGGCTCGACCGGTGAATGAAGTCACCGCCCGTTTACCAATATCCCCAGAATGCTTCGTATGATAATAATCAGGATATGTTCACCTGCATAACGGAATGCAAAACTCTGCAGTTTCAGAAGACTACCGATCATGCTTTGACGAAACCTGGCCCTTGACAAGTATCGCGTGGGAAATACGACTTTGACCGGGGAGAGACAGCACATCAGTACTTAACACCTGCCAGAATTCCGACAACGCGGACCTAGGAGTCCCTGTCGAAATGCGATGCAGATATACCAGTTTCAGCAAAAAATTAAAAAAGATAGCGGTCAAGACGATGTCTCTCTTTTCCAAGCTCAGTGTATTGCTTTTGCAAAGCTAGCGCGTGCACCGGATGGTTGAGAGCGAGGCATCGAGCCAACATTTGGAGCATGGGTGCGCTGCTCGGACAGGGTTCTCATTCCCTGCATTGAAATGTAACATGGTTCAATTCCTGATGCTGTTGTCGAACCATTTTCACAAAAGAAAGAAAGAAGAGAAAAAGTAGAAAGGTAATACCAAGATATTTATTGATAGCTGGGCTAGATAAGAAGTTGTACGGAATGCAGAATTCCTTTTTGAGACGAGAATCAGTCCCTGAAAATGCTCTATGAAAGAGCAGATATTATCATGCATGGGAGCAATGTCCCTGCATTTGATTCAACAACTGCGCGATGACCTCAGTGAGATCCAGTTTATGGCCAAATGTATCAGAGCAATTCCTTCCAAGCGACGATTCGGAGAATGCCATCAACCGTGTCGTTCCCGTGCCAGCGAAGAGTCTAGCCTCGAAAAAAGTTCAAAATCTCTGGATCCCAGCGTTCTCCCGGTTCTCACGGGAGCTGTCCGACGGTCTGAAATTCATTCTGCACGATAAGGCAGTCGGCCAGAACTCGGCCGTCAATGCTTCTGTACTGTACAACAATGGCTAGAAAGCAGTACAGTATCACAAGTCGAAACGTATCTCGATCTACCTAAAATCGTCAAATGATTAAATCCTGTTTCCAAATAATCTTCAGCGTGCCGTCTTGCATGAAGAGAACGACCCACAGGGGATGGGGCAATTGTTAACTTACCTCAAATCCGAACCCATACTCCCGCCCTAGCTAGTCAACATGGGGCGACGTCTCTCAGTTGTAGAAGAAGACCATGTTGCTAGGTCGTATCATGTTGAAGGTGCACTGAAGTTGTCGAAAAGGAGAGAGCCCATCCAAGGTTGTGCCGAACGGAAGATCAGTGCTTGGAGGATGCTGTCATGTCTCTAAATTAAACTTCAACGGTAACTGTCAGATGAGTCGGATAGAGGAGACGAAACTTCCATCCGTCTATATATCAGTGTTCTTTGTACAGTTGGACCCGACATTTGGCGGAAATCGTAGGCGAGAGAAGTCGACGGAAATTAAAGACAAGAATCAAAGAGACAAGATTCAACTCAAGACCTCGTGGGAAAGCTTGACGGGAAACGACTGAAACACCCGACCATGCAATTTATTCCCATTGATCATGCATCACGCGAAACAGGCTTCCATCCGAGCGTCCTACTTACAGTTGTTCCCAGACCGACGTTACATGCGTCCTGGTTTGAATTGGGGTGTTTGCGAAACCGCTCTTCTCGTCTGGTTCCAAGAAAAGAAATAGAAAAAGCAAATAAAGAAACGCGACAGATACGGTATTCCCCAAAAGAAGCGGTTGCAGAGAAAACCTGCCCCAATGCTGCAGAGCCACATGCGGGAGTCCGTATTCCTGATATCCATGCCCATAACGAAGAATGACTGGGAGCTTGATGCTGCCTTTTTTGCCGAAGCTGAACAGGTACTCCGTATGTAACGCGTATGCCGCACTTGCATCGGGATAGATGATCTGCCATCAATATTGACGGCAGCTGGCAGCCCATGGTTTGTGAATATGAATGAAGGTATATGCCTGCCGCCAAAGCCGACTGACAAATATCACTGGCAGCAGCTTGCCGTCCATGACACGCAATCATTTAAATATGAGAGGCTCAATTCGACATCCAGTAATAATCGATGCGGAACAACCTTCCGTCTTCATCCTCGTATCAACATGTCTGTCCAAAAGCACAGGCACCGTTTCTGCCGTTAAACAATCCCAATATCCCGGTTCGCGGCGTCAAGAATAATATCATCGACTGCTACTCCGTATATGTAGTCGGCGCTGTTGTGATTTCATTCGCCACTCGTTGACCGCCGGCATTTAACTCTGCCAAAAATCAGCAAGCTAAGCCGACACATGGTCTCTGCCTTCCCACGTGGTCCTAGGATAGCTCTCCCACTTCCATATATGTACACGTATTAATGATCACGAGAGGATAGGTACTTTTAGTTGTGATACATACATAACCTATACCTCCAATCTACTCTGTAGTTACACCTTCTTTACTAACAGATTGGTCTTCCCACATACAGGTTACTGAGAGTATAGCGATGAGCAACAAGCCAGATAGATAGAAGCGCATCAGCAAAACATTTTGTATTTGACAACTGAGTGGTAACTTAAAAGCTAGTACCCCGTACTGAATAGTTCATTCATTCCTGCCCTGTACAGAGTACATACTCCATAGATACATACATACATACATACCGTGACAACCAAGTGTGTGGGCCTTCATATGCAAGTCATTGTTTTGACACTGGGGTGCTGGGATCTTTTTGTCATAAAGCACTTATCTGATTCCCCAACAGATGCACTTTCCTCATACTAGTTCATGCCTATATATACATCACAATCACATGGCTTCTAAGTACCAACAACCAGTAGTACAGTGCATAGCTTTCAAGTACTGTACATACATAGAAACATTTGTTGTTGACACCATGTGGCAGGGTGGGACAGCCATGAAAGGAAGGTTCAATAACAGAAACGGGGGTTGTTCAGTTAAGCTCCACCATGCCACGTGGCAGGAACTGAAACACAGGTCTGTCCTGCCAATCAATGAAAAGGTTGTTTATATAAAAAGACTCGGTCCCCATTGCATAAACGCCGCTTGTCTGTTTTCTCAATGGCTGTCGTATTGATTGCGTATTCGACTCTGAAGACTCCCGAGGCAGCACCAACACGAGAGAAGTCTCTCTCACCACTTGGAGAAGCGATATGTGGTGCTCTAAGCCTCGGAAACCGCTCGGTCGGGAAAATTACAGTAACCAAAATACTATGGGCGTCAATAGGATTTCTTAGCGAGGAGCATGCCTCATACTTTACCATCAAACATTTCATCTCTTCTCAAGTCCAAGCCATGTGTTATGTTACTGTATTTCGTACGGTAGTTACAGGGGCCCCACCCCCCGGACCTTCTTTTCTGGAACGGGAGGGAATTCCCGCTTACATAAATGGCTCATTAGGGCAAGCAAACGAGCCAAACACAACTACATGCCAAGCTCCTGATTAGACATCATAGACTTGAGGTCGTTCACCGCCAGAGGGCGTTATCCACTCCCTGTACGGAGTATAGTTATACGGCATGCCGTGGCCAGCCCAGACATCAAAGAGCAAACTTGTCAACGAAGGCAGGATGAATGAGCGTCACGTGTGCATACAGAGGAACCTTCTTCTGAGGAGTTTGAAGTTGTCCGGACATGAGAAGAGTAACCGAAAGGCAAATCTTATATTTTCGTCTGCAACGATGACATTCTCTGAAAACACAAATTGTTCAAGTCGCTGAAAACATCCCTCGAGTTCTTCAGACATCCCATCGAACGTGGAGGACGAAAGGGTCCTTGGAGCTTCAGCCAATAGATCGATGGAAGTGATGTCAGATTCTTGAAGTATATTGTCCGATGAAGATCGTTCCTCGCCGCGGCGAAAAGATGTTGTCCGCGTGGTTTTGGCAAGACAAGAGACATGATCCCTGTTCCATATTTGCCCGACGAACATGGGGTTCCTTCAAGCGATATACCTCAGCGAACGAGTGCATTCTTGCTAAGAAAGGCTTTATCGAATCGGAATGACGGGGCATAACACATGTAAGACAAGGGTCGCTCTTTAGTAATTGAATTGTCAGCAGAAGGAAGGGCGGCCTGAAGAAGGTGTTTCGCTTAAGTGAAGACTTTTCAGCACATAGGTCATCCTTGAAGGCTGACGAGGAATTTCTCGAATAACCTTCAAAACGATGACATTATAGACGTCCTTGATGTCTTAAACGGGTCTGCATGGGCATGTGAACGGAACGTGAATCCGACGCTGGTCAAGACTTCACGGTGCAGGGCAACGGCCTGAATCCTGGTATAAGCGCCTTGATGCTCCAGACTGACAACGGTTCCCCGTCAAATAACTAAAATGGTGATATTCAACAGCCAAAAGGTCGTACTGGCTTTGATATGCTCAGAGTTGGAAAATGTTTCCGACGAGACGCCACAGCACTTCAGAAGTTCAGATTCCAAATCCAGTTGCTCTTCGGCGAGGTCCCATTTCGCTGCGCCAAGAGAGACCATCTCCATATCAGGTTAAGAACCATGTCGGGAGACGCCTCCGTGTTGCTTTAGGAAAGGCCATTGTGTAAGATTACACCCACAACTGCCCCTTACCAGAAAATTACAGAACACAGCCACTGAAACCGAAACGATTACTCCGCCCTCTGTAGCAGTCAAACAGGAGCAAAAAGGAACAAGTCTAGAAATATATAGACTTTCGCTAGAAGATTCCAGAAAATTGCCAGGGGCAGTCTAGTGATTCAGGTATCATTCACGGCGTCAGTGATGATAGGCAGACGAGTTGGACTTGAAGAACGGGGATTTGATAGCCCTGAAGCTAATCCTGGTGAAGATTATTCAACCCCTTTTTTTCCCTCCTTTGCAGGGGCAGAATGAGGAAGGTGGAAGCAAATTTCTTCTCGCGCGAGCTTCATCTGAAAAATTTTCCTTGCAGATTCTTTATGAGGCTGAAGAGTCAGGCAGGGCCTGCAGTGGCCCTAACATCAAATCTTGGCCAACGATCCACTCAAGTCCAATCTACAGAGTGAAGTTATGTGTTCAATCTGGAGGAGGAAGTGGACTCTGCCAATTCACTATGGATTAGATCACGGTGGTGATGACAGCATGAGGATAAGTCAAGCGAAATTCAAGAACAGTGGAGCTATCTTTCTCCGGCGCGCCCGAACCGACCTCAATTACGATGTCCTCCTTCCCTGAGTCCTGACTCGTGAATCGAGGCGAACTCAAACGACGCCCAGGGCAGTTTCAAGTTAGGCCCATGTCATGTTTTAAGTCAGTGGAGCTTCTTTAGGGACTGACAGAAGAAAAGTCCGACGATGGTGAAGCCTGATATGGCGGCTAGATCGGTTCTTGCAAGTTATGTAAGGCTCTACAGAGTACGGAGTACACGCACTAGTTAGCGAGTCAACGGAGAAAGCCGAACGAAAACAGCCTCTCTCTTTATTCTTTTCAACGCTACTATTAGGGACCTTACGGAGTAACTAGTTGAAAGAGAACTCGGATGAGTTCAACCGCGGTACGGTGGTTCTCTCTCTAAGGATTTAAACTCGTAGCTAGCTATGCGGTCACATCATGGTAGCTTTTGCTGGATGTAACCATGAAATGATCAGGAGCTCAAGAAATTCTGGCGATGCCAATGAGATCGGGGTGTTTAGAAGGGGGGCGGCGCTGACTTGGAGCTAAACCGAAAGCGAGATGGTGAGCCACGTTTTCTCCTTGCATGCAGCGCCATCCCTGCGCCATCTCGTGCTCGGGGCGCGTGGTCGTTGGCTGCGTTGTGGGTCTGGGAGAAGCCGCCGGGGGGTTTTGAGTTTGCAGTAGGGCTTGTATCCCGGCTGAAATGTGACCAGTTCCGTCGCAAGAGTGTCCCGTATTTCCAGTGTAATACGTGCACAACTCCTTTGGTTCCTCTCTATGTCGTGTGTAAGTATCGCCATCAATAATGGCCTTTTCAAATGACTCAGTGAGTCCTTTCGAGTCAAGACCGGATGATGAGTCGTGGCTTTCAAGACCGGTGGACGCAAGAGGTTGGCTCTGATCACTGCCTCTTGTGTGAATCCACGACACAGTTACTGCCTCTAGTCGCATTCGCAGTGCCATGGAAGTTGCATATACATACAGTACTTCCATCCCGTATGCGTGCGAATGGCACATTGCTTGCTGTAGGACATGTCATTATTATTATTCCGTCCGCAGACGCCGCATCCATGGATCGCCAAAAGCTGGTCCATGCGAACAATTCATTCACCTGTTGTAATCAAAACATCTGCTATTCTGTGTGACTATAACTGGACCAGGATCCAACAGCTTGATATCCTTCGAGGGATATGATTCGATCTGTTGAAATCGAAGTTGGAGGCCGTAACTCAACGGTTTAGCCGCCAGGAATGCTGTGTTGAGAATACGCGCCCGTGTCCATGGGATGAGGCTGAGAAAATGCAGCCCATCCTCAAAGATGAAAGATGATGGATCGATCACCCTTCCAGCTGGAGGTTCACAGTTCAGCACCTGACAAACGAGTTGATCATCAAGGCAGATCCCCTTGGCAGCTGGGAAGGCGTATTCACACTGCCGAAAGAACATGCTGTGTATGTATACACAGAGAGCCTGGTATTGTAATGGTTTCTGGTAATACAGTTCTGTACTGGACTGCAAGTCGATGGAGACACAAAAAGTAAAAAGGGAGAAAGGGCGCGGGGGGGCAATACTAATACTGATACTAATATTACCAGGCTAGAATACGGGAATTCTTCAGTTTGGGAAATCTGTTTGGACGGAACATTTTGTATGTACAGCCACCTACCAAAAGTCAACATACAAAGCTTAGTCAGCCACCAGATCAATATGCATCTATGGTGAATTTTTTGATATTGCTTGATCACCAAAAGGATTGAGATTCTATAGTAAGAGGAATCTATAGAGAAGTTGCTAATCTTTCAATTGAATAGTGATTTTAACTAGTATTTTGTTGCACCACCATTAGACTGTAATACTAAG
This sequence comes from Byssoonygena ceratinophila, assembly GCA_001430925.1. NCBI lineage: Eukaryota > Fungi > Ascomycota > Eurotiomycetes > Onygenales > Onygenaceae > Byssoonygena > Byssoonygena ceratinophila. The sequence goes on from LJPH01000682.1 coordinate 139,779, forward strand.
AAAAATCTATTCTTCATAGATTGGATCAGATTCCTTATTTCCTCCTGTGTAATAGTATCCCAAATCTCTTGTATTTTTATTTGCATTTGTGTCTCAGATCTTATTTGATGATGAATCTTTGAGATCTTATACTTTATTATAAGTCAAAGATTCTCAATAAAATTCAGATTGGGGAATTGAGCTGGCCAGTCTAAGTATGAAATATCATGATTCTTATGTTATTTTTTAATCATTTTAAAACAATAAGCAGAGCAGTTATTGTTCTGCCAAATAATCTGTTCATAAATTTTTTTTATCTTCTTCATATGAGGCAAGTCATACTCTTTCAGCATTTTTATATATCTTTCAGAACTTATGTGATCTTCTTTCTCTAAAAAAAACAGCTTAGATTTGCAGTCTCATGAGATAGCACTTCAAACTTCAGTACTAGTTTGTTCAAACTTGAAAGTAGATAGTAGATATTATTTCTTATAAATCTTGTCTAGTGATTATCACACTCAGGAAACTAAGTAATCTTTGCCAGTCTCAAAATTACTCTTATCTAAAAATAATATTGATTTGAGATCTGTATCACTTCATTTAATCTTTTTCTTAGTGAAATTCTTTCTTTTTTTCTTGTATATGATCTTGAGAAAGAGCTTCTTGTGAAACTTAAAAATTTTGAATCTGTTCTTTTAAAAATTTCAGTAAATGATTGAGAGATGAAGCTGAGCATCATGTTTTGATGAACTGAATAGTTGAGTTAGTGTAGCAAAGAGATCTTGACTGATATGATGAATCAAATCACACTCAGGAAACTAAGTAATCTTTGCCAGTCTCAAAATTACTCTTATCTAAAAATAATATTGATTTGAGATCTGTATCACTTCATTTAATCTTTTTCTTAGTGAAATTCTTTCTTTTTTTCTTGTATATGATCTTGAGAAAGAGCTTCTTGTGAAACTTAAAAATTTTGAATCTGTTCTTTTAAAAATTTCAGTAAATGATTGAGAGATGAAGCTGAGCATCATGTTTTGATGAACTGAATAGTTGAGTTAGTGTAGCAAAGAGATCTTGACTGATATGATGAATCAAATGATGTTAACTTCTAGTAAAGAGAATAGAGAATCTTCTAATTTATTTATTTGATGCTGGTAGCTCTGATTAATGTTGTACATGATAAACTATTGAGAAAACTGAGAAGCAGAATAGTTCAAGTTTCAAAGTAATATCTTCAAATAAATATTCTTGCTTTTTCAGAATCAAAATAACTTCTATCTTAATAACAGTATGTTCTTGGTGACCTGATTTAGACCAGAAAGATATTTTATATGATAGTAATTTATTGTATGAATCTAACAAGAAAATCTAGTGAGAGAGTTGAAAGTGAGATATGTAGCTGACTAAGCTTTGTATGTTGACTTTTGATAGGTGGCTGTACAGCCCATTTAATCTTTTTCTTAGTGAAATTCTTTCTTTTTTTCTTGTATATGATCTTGAGAAAGAGCTTCTTGTGAAACTTAAAAATTTTGAATCTGTTCTTTTAAAAATTTCAGTAAATGATTGAGAGATGAAGCTGAGCATCATGTTTTGATGAACTGAATAGTTGAGTTAGTGTAGCAAAGAGATCTTGACTGATATGATGAATCAAATGATGTTAACTTCTAGTAAAGAGAATAGAGAATCTTCTAATTTATTTATTTGATGCTGGTAGCTCTGATTAATGTTGTACATGATAAACTATTGAGAAAACTGAGAAGCAGAATAGTTCAAGTTTCAAAGTAATATCTTCAAATAAATATTCTTGCTTTTTCAGAATCAAAATAACTTCTATCTTAATAACAGTATGTTCTTGGTGACCTGATTTAGACCAGAAAGATATTTTATATGATAGTAATTTATTGTATGAATCTAACAAGAAAATCTAGTGAGAGAGTTGAAAGTGAGATATGTAGCTGACTAAGCTTTGTATGTTGACTTTTGATAGGTGGCTGTACAGCCACCTACCAAAAGTCAATGTACAAAGCTTAGTCAGCCACCAGATTGATATGCATCTACAGTGAATTTTTTGATATTGCTTGATCACCAAAAGAATTGAGATTCTATAGTAAGAGAAATCTATAAAGAAGTTGCTAATCTTTCAATTGAATAGTGATTTTAACTAGTATTTTGTTGCACCACCATTAGACTGTAATACTAAGAAAAATCTATTCTTTATAAATTGGATCAGATTTCTTATTTTCTCCTGCATAATAGCATCTCAAATTTCTTGTATTTTTACTTGCATTTGTGCTTCAGATCTTATTTGATGATAGATCTTTGAGATCTTATACTTCATTATAAATTAAAGATTCTCAATAAAATTCAGATTGAGAAATTGAGCTGGCCAGTCTAAGCACAAAATATCATAATTCTTATGCTATTTTTTAATCATTTTAAAACAATAAGCAGAACAGTTATTGTTCTGTCAAATAATCTGTTCATAAATCTTTTTTATTTTCTTCATATAAGACAAGTCATATTCTTCCAGTATTCTTATATATCTTTCAGAACTTATATGATTTTCTTTCTCTAAGAAAAACAGTTTAAATTTGTGATTTCATGAGATAGCATTCTAAACTTCAGTGCTAGTTTGTTCAGACTTGAAAGTAAATAGTAGATATTGTTTCTTATAAATCTTGTCTAGTGATTGTTGCATTCAGAAAGCTGAGCAATCTTTATCAATTTCAAAATTACTCTTATCTGAGAATGATGTTAATTTGAGATCTGTATCACTTTATTTGATTTCTTTCTTAGTGAAATTCTTTCTTCTTTTCTTGTGTATGATCTTGAGAAAGAATTTCTTGTGAGACTTAAAGATTTTGAATCTGTTCTTTTGAAGATTTCAGTGAATAATTGAGAAGTAAAGTTAAGTATTATATTTTGATGAACTGAATAGTTGAGCTAGTGTAGCAAAGAAATCTTGACTGATATAGCAAATCAAATGATGTTGATCTCTAGTAGAGAGAATAGAGAGTCTTTCAGTTTATTTATTTGATGCTGATAGCTCTGATTGATATCATACATGATAAACTATTGAAAAGACTGAAAAGTGAGATAGTTCAAGTTCCAAAGCAATATCTCCAAATAAATATCCTTGCTTTTCCAGAATCAAAATAACTTCTATCTTAATAGCAGTGTGTTCTTGGTGACCTGATTTAGACCAGAAAGATATTTTATATGATAGTAATTTATTGTATGAATCTAACAAGAAAATCTAGTGAGAGAGTTGAAAGTGAGATATGTAGCTGACTAAGCTTTGTATGTTGACTTTTGATAGGTGGCTGTACAGCCACCTACCAAAAGTCAATGTACAAAGCTTAGTCAGCCACCAGATTGATATGCATCTACAGTGAATTTTTTGATATTGCTTGATCACCAAAAGAATGTACAGAGTAACTGCCATGTATGTATGGAACGCCCCACTCTTGCATCTTTCTTTTTTCTTTTCTTTTTTCCTTATTCTTATTCTTCTTTCTTTGCTTCTTCGCAAGTATCACTGCTGCTGTTGCCGCTGTTTGCTCACCGTCCCATTGCTTCTTGTCTTCCTGTGCTCTTGTCAAGTGAAGCAGTCCTTGCGGTTCTGGCCCTGTCTACGGACTCACTTACCCTTTTTGCAGATCCATTTCCTGCCATGTATCCCTTTGCTGTGTTTGATCGGAGGAGTGGTGATACTTATTCGATGCCCAGATATCTAGTCCCCATAATAATAAACTCAATATATGTTTAATGTTATTTACCCGTAATCTTGATTTTATTTCTGGCCCATCTCTCAACTCCCCATTGTTGTTAATTATTATTAGTAGTAGTACTATGATCCTGTCATTCCCCTGGCCCCCTCCAGTCATTGCTGTATGTCGCTGATCTCATTGGAGAAACCACTTTTTCTTTGCTCCCCTTTTCCCTTCCCAGAACACATTCTGATTTACTGTTTTTCTTTTCCTTGATATCAAAAAGGCCACGGTTCTGGCATCACTCCCTTTTCTCCCCATCATTCCTTTCCCGACCTCTCAATGAGCACTCGTTCCGCCAACGACCAATACCGGGAAGGATCCAAGACTCTGCACCATTCTCATCGCTCATATATCCCTCTGGACAGCAACAGTATCAATCCCTCGCATCAGCGAACCGCCTCGACCTCCCGCTTCAGTCGACGTTCTCTCGCTGCAATTGCGTTTGGGAAGACTTCGTCTGCACTGAACAACCTGGTTTCTCTCGGCAGTTCACCCAATTCCTCTGCCCGATCCTCTCCAGCCTTCTCCAACGGTAATCATCTGGAGCTGCGGAGCCCCGCTATCTCGCCATCGACTGAGTCCTTTCCTGATATCAAGTGCGGCAGTGGTAAAGAAAGTGGTGGTGGTGGTGCTAGTAGTAGTGGAAGTAGTGCTGCTGCTGCCGCTGATCAACCTGGCTCCCGATTCCAGCTGCCAGCGGAAAACAACGGAGACGCTGCGCACCTAGGCCCACAGTTCAACGTACCAGACTCTTTGACTTGTCCACAGGGGCCTCATATCAATTCGTCTACTTCAAATAGACGGCATACGCTTCGCGCGAACAGTGCCGAAACGTCGCAAATGCCCAGTGCCAAAATGCATCAAACGTCGTCGCGCCTGCTGCGCATGACCGGCGATGACAGGCCGTTTTGCCGGGATTTCAAGGACCTGTTCTCAACACTGATGGTCAGCCTGAAGCTAGAAAGTCATCGTATCCGGTTCTCAAAATTCGACCACACCTTCATGTCCGAAGAGGCTATCAACAATCTTGGCTCCCTGAAGTTCTCTCAGTCCAACCGCATGCCTGACCCCAAGGATCCCTCCCGCATCGTCACGACAACTACTACGACGACATTTTCCATGGCTAGGGAGATGGCTCGCTCTGTATGCCAGCGGTTCGTCGATGCACGCTTCATTGAACCCGTTGATGGTCGCATAACGTCCCAGTTTCCTCTCAAAGGCTCTCTTTTCCAATTGACCCCGAAAGGTATACATATTCTCCATCGTTTTTGCCAGAGAAATGGTATCACTGCTCGCCATGTTATGGATGTTCTTGAATCTCCTCGCAACACTATGCAGTTGGTTATCCTGGAGCGTGATGGCCAGACGGATCAATTGTCGCGAGATCGCGCAACAACCGAAGTCATCTTCCGTCGCTTTGCCGGCGTGGATGGCCCTAATCTCAAGAATAACGTATCGAGCTCAGATTCCGATTCTGTAAGTGACTATGCAAACGGCACAACCGGTGTCAAAATGGCGAAGGAGCGCAAGATTGGAGACAAGGTTTTACAGAACAGTTTCACAGGCAAAGGTGCGGTGGATTGGATATTAGATTGCTGCACCGCCATCGATAGTCGAGAAACAACCGATATTGCAACGATGTTTGTGAAGTATAATTTGATTTATGCCATCACGGAAGATAAGTTGTACATCCAGCAGAATCCAGGGGCAACCACATTTCAGCCAACCAAGTACGCCATATACGGCATAACAGAGCATGGTCAGCGGGTTTGCGGCTGGATTGCAAGGGACAAAGTCACTCCCAATTCAGTTGATGGTCGCGTTGGCCCTCGTGATTCAAACAATGCTCGCCTGAACCACATACTGCAGGATCCCGCACTGAGACTTCTGTTCCGTGAGTTCCTGCGAGATTCTTTGTGCGAGGAGAATCTGTCCTTTTACCTTGATGTCTCGGCGTTCACTACCGAGTACCACCGTGCCGAGAAAGCTAGAATCTTCACGAAGATGGACGCCGTTCGGGAGACTCTGGCCAGCGCCTATGGTGAGTTTTCAGTGAATACCAATATTGTTGAACAGGTCTGACTTCAGTGCAGGTTTATACAATGCCTTCCTTGCACCTGGATCTCCTTGTGAACTCAATATCGAGCACGCTCTCCGGAATAGCCTCGCCAGCCGTATGACCAGAGCTGTTGGAGATGATACTGCCATGGTTAAGAGTTTGACAGAGGTCGTGGGATTGTTTGAACTTGCACAGGTCTCTGTGTTCAAGCTGATGTCGAGTGTACGTTCATCTATAGTCATATGCCGTCTTGTGTTGCCCTAACATTGCAATATAGGACTCCGTTCCGAAGTTTGTTCGTGACCCAAGATACGCAACGATTCTGCAGGAACACGACTTTGATATCAACAGTTCCGGTAGATACTCTCCCACGCCAGCTCCCGTCCCCGAGCGTTCGATGAGCCGATCGACGAGGTCATGACAGTAATTTTGAGGGGTCGATTTCTTCGTTCCGTATCGCCTTGCACTTTCCGAGGCGCACCCCTTGACACTTAAAAAAAGCAAAACATGGCCTTCGTCAAACTGGATGAGAGAATGACCAAATATCCTATAGACTTAATTGGAGTTCAGTGAATGAGCATACGATGGAAGATTGTATGCGCTACAACGATTGGATGTGTTTCTATTATATCCGATGCCCAGTATCTGCGTCGCTCCTCCCGGGACTCGAAGACCACGCCTGGCTATATTTGCCATCTTTCGAGGAGATTTTTTCAATTTCCACTTTGCTTCCTCCGTGTCCTGACTTGGAAACTGGCGATCCCGGAAAGAACACAGTGCGAGGGTGTTTACGCTCCGCTCTCTATTGAAAGTTGTATTTCCATCGATTTTTGTGTGGAAACTCGTTCGTGATTTTCGCGTATAAATGTTCTAATATCTGTCACGACTTCTTGTGGCATTCCCTTTTTTTGGTTTTCTTTTTCTTCCTTCGATTTGACGGCCATGGATTACAGCATACATCTGGCATATTTTCTTCTTTTTTCTCTTGTTTTTCAATACTCTCGGATGAAAACAATGGGCGGGTCAGTTGAAAAATCAACCAGCAAGCAAAGCAGCTCCTGCAGAAAGACGAGTCTCCTTTAGCCTTTCTTCTCTACTTCATTTCAAACCTTTTTGTGTCGGCTTTTTGTGTTGGTTTCTTGCATAGCTTTCTGCAGTCAGCTTCTCCTTGGTCATTTCCTTTCTGTTCTACTTATAGATGCATGAACACATTGACGAATTTTTTTGTTCTTTTTCTTTTATTTTTATATCTTCTCTCCATTCTCGCATATTCCCGATTTGTTCTTTTCTTTTCTGCTAATATCTAATACTGGCAGAGTGAAATGATTAGAGCATTTGGATGGCGTTTTGAACTTTTTTCTTTTCTCTTTCTGTTTTTTTTCCTGCCATTGTTAGATCAAACCAATGCCAAAATATTCTATACCATTTACTTTTCTTTGCTGCTGGTTTCGCCCCCCAGTGAGCTTCTTCAAGACTCTTTAATGCACTTTGGCTGTACCCTGGGTCGCGATCTTTTCAGTGGGAGGATCTATTTGGAGGCAGGCGTGCTCATGAAGTGTCTCATTTTCAAAATCTCGATGCACCTGACGGGGAATAGTACATGATTGATTGAAGCTGGATAGAGGTATTGTTGACCAGCCTATTTCTGAGAATATTCATGGCCAAGGAGGCACGCTAGGATATCTAGGTGCTCGATCAGTGGAAATCGAGTAAGCCTAGTGCTGTCTGTCTAAAGAATTGATTTGATTTTACAAATTTCTGAAAAGCATGCAACGTGAGAGAGCCTGAATGGAAGGAAAACAAGAGAGAAAGAAAAAGAAACAGTTCCCAGATCTAACAAAGGTCAAAAGAACGCCCCGAGACTCCCAAACCATGGTTACCCTTCAGAAGTCAAGCGTATGCCCGCGAGCGGTAAAAGGATTGTAAATCAATGCCATTATTGAATCACTTCGAGCCCCAACCTCTGGCCTTCATACCTTCTTCGATAGCACTCCATATGCCCTCCACGACCTCTCTATCTCTCCATCTTGTGCGCCCACCCATCGCTGCCCCATTAGTACTCGCGCTCTTCTCATCCCACCGCTCCACCGCGAACGTACGCACACCACGTCCCCAGCCCTTGACTTCCCTAGGGGGTTCTTCTCCCCTCCAACCAACATATATGCCCGTAGCCTGCCTGAACAAATCCGGAGGCGAAGACCACTTGTACGATTTGAACTGCCAAGTCTGCCCCGTAGTGAACACAGCGACGACATTGTTCCAGTATTCAGGCTTGAAATCGGCCGTGCTGTCGACGAGAATGAAGACGGTGCCGCTACGGGAAGTGGATGGTTTGGCGGAAGCGGTGGTCGATGAGTCGTTGAGCGAATGAAGGACACGGGAGATTTTGAGACGGTTGGCGCCCGTGGACTTGGAGAGGGAAGGGTGGTCGGGTGGGATGTAGGTGCCCTCTTCGAGGAAGGTCTTGATGTTTGACATGCGGAGGAGAGATGACGCGGACGGCGAGACAAGGATGATTGGATTGGGTCGACGCGAAGATGAGTCGGATTTTTTGGAAATGAGCCCACGGCCTGGGGCCGGAGCGGATGGTTTGATACCTGGCTTTGCACCGCCCGGTGGGTATGGAACTGCGCCTGATCGGCCTCGTCCGAAGAATCGTTCAGCGATTTTGCGAACGTGAGAAAAGTCCTAGAATCCACCACTATATCAGCGCACAGTGTTCATTAAATAAGACATAAAACTCCGTCTTGCAGAGTGTTGGGTAGGTTCCTTGTTCTCACCGTTGGCCGAACCCCTCTCAGAATCGTATTTCGATCTCCCAACTTCCTCTCCCCATTAAAAATCTGTTGTAACCTTGGATCAACAACTTTAACTGGCCTCCCACCAACCTGCGTGGTAGCCGAGCTGCCAGCCGCTTTCGCCCCAGCGCTCGACACGGTTGACACTCCTCCCACCGCACCCGTCGCAATGCCCGCAGCACCGGCAGCAGCAGCAGATGCATCGGAAGCGTCTAGAGCGCCGACACCTTCCAAAGGCTTGATATACTCGCTTTCCTCCGACGCGCCCTCAAGCCAAGTAATCAAATCCAACCGCTCCACAAACACCAGATTCAATATCTTCGTAGCCTGACTACCACCGCCACCAATCTCCTCCTGCTTCTTGCTCAGCGCCTCATTGAGCTCCTGCGCAGAAGAGATATAGTCCGGTATCGCAACATCTTTCTTCTGCCACGCGAAAAAGATACTTCGCAGATCGATGGGTTGGTTCGCGGCGGTGGAGACGAAACGGGTCGGCGTCGAGAGGGGAATCGTTTGCGGAATGGGCTGTGTGACGTAGAGATGAGTTGCCTTCAATAGGTCTTCGGTCGCATGTTCGGTGGAGAGTTCGGGAGAGGTCGTGAGGACAGGAGGACTTCCGGATGCGAGTGCGCGACGAAGTGAGAGCAGAGGGTCTGAGAGACTGGGGTCGATAGTTGCCATGGCGTGCACTGGTTGTGCCAGCAACAGTTACAGAGTAATATTCACGGCCCTGTGAACAGAAACAAGAGGTGGAAATGAAGCCAAGCTAACAACTGCACTAAATGTGCAAGAGTTGTCAATTTGTTGCTCAAGGTGAAGCTCTCGCGATGTGTGTCTGAATGATGAGCTCTGCGCACGCCACGTGACCTGTCTAGTGCGTGGGCGCGGGCCCGCCCTGTCTGTCCAGAAACACTTTCAAGGCACAGCAGCCATTATTTCACACATTGGAGTGTTTGTCAGATTAAGAAATCCATGAAATGAGGCCTTGGGGCCGGTGATGTCTTATTCATTAATAACGCATATCGCCATTTCTGTTAAAGCAGATCATAAGACAATAGCATGTTTACAGAGAATATCAAATCAATATCTCATAACAATATGAATGGCCACAAGAATGGTCCATTGGAAGGAGGAAAGACGCTGACAGATAACATAGCACACAATAGCCTCCCATAAATTCAAATAACCCCAGATACTTCTTTGTATTCTGGCAATCCATTTTCCCCATACCAGAGCGAGACCGACCCAAAAAAAACTTATCCCCGAGTCCACAAAACGCCACTTTGTCCCGAATCCGTCCCAAGGCTAAATAGACAAGTCTTCCATGCCAGACTTCCCGCCGAAAAACGCCAAACATCGAAAAGCGTGCAAATCACCGAAACCTTGCGCAGAAAGCAATAATCGAACATCTCGACCCGGTGAAAAATAGAAACAAGTAAAATCGGATGTGAAGTGCACGATTGCGAAAGCTCAAACCCGCCCAAAGAATATCGAACTGCGCAAAGCTCAGGCTGGTGGATTTATCCTTGGATCTCGTGATGATAGTAAAGGCGGATTCGAGGTAATGTCGGGATACGGAGGCAAAAAGGGGGCATCTTTCATAACAACATCTGTCGTATCATCTTCGCGCTTGACGGCCCCATCAACCGGCCTAACAGACTTGCTTGGCGTCTGGTCAGATTCTGTTGAATTGATACATGAAGGCAAGCTGGCACCAGCTGAACATATTCGGTGCTGACTACCCGTTATGGCCTGAATTTGAGACTTCTCCGTATTGGGGGCTGTCAGATTCCCTCGACGACTCATGTAGTCACCCAAACTCATTCTCTTTTTCGCGGGACTTGGCGCAGTGATACCCAAACCCGACGTGAGAGCGCTTGGGGTTCCTTGCAGTTTGGCACTCGATGGTGATTGTAACCGAGGATGATGACGGTCGCTAGATGTATGATTCGGTGAGGAAACAGTCGGGGTTGTGGACTGTCCTTGAAGTGATTGACCAGAAAGTTTATCCGGACGTATCTCTGGGCTGCGTCTAACAGGAAGGTGATGGGCAGCGGTAGATGGGAGCGGAAATGGTGGTGACTTGAAAACTGGCTCTGGAGATTCAACTAAAGAATGTCCGGAAAACTGGGAAGCTGAACCAGTCGATGTTTGAGGGGTCATACTGGTATCCGCATCTTTCATCTCAACGTCTTTTTCACTTTGTGGGGACAAAGGCATCTTCGCCGTTGGAAGTGGTGAGACACTGCTTACTGCCTGTTTAACCAATTGTTGATTCTGCCCGTTATATTCGTTGAGCTGCAGTCGATCATGGTGATAGCGTGAAAGGAGCCGTCTCGTCAGTGGAACAAAGCAGGGTCGTGACGTCGAAGCTGGAGGAACATAGTGTGGGTCTGTCTCATCAGAATCGGTTTGCATACACGAATCAACGTAAATTGCACGAGATAAAGGAGATCCAACTCGGGGAGTACTGGAAGCCGAGGTTTTCGGAGTGGAACGCGACTCGCGACGCGAATTTGCAGAAGCAGGAGATGTTTTGTGGGAAGTGCTGGGAGATCGGCGCGCAGGCGGCATAGTGTCCAAGCGAAGCGGCTTAGATGGTCCTGATGATTTCTAGCGATCGAAAACGGTTAAATTCATGTCAAAAGAAGTTTAAAAATAACGGAAACTCACGGATACAGTGGTGGCAGCGTTGGTCCGCCTCCTTTTCTTCTGGCCGTGTTGCTGGTCTTGTTCGAGTTGTTCAAACTTCTTCTCCGCCGCAGCAATTTTACGTTTTTCTCGTGCTGATAGCTCTGTTCCATTTGCGCCAATGATGTTTCCCGCATTGTGACCCGTAGGCGTCAAATCCCTACTCTGGGGGTGGTCTCGAACAGACCCAGATACGGATCGATTTTCGGACTGGTCTTCCTCTTCACGGGGTCTCCGACTTTCGCTACCAGCTCGACTGTTGGTTGCACAACCTGTGCTAATTGGAGATATATTGTTTTTGTTCTTGCTCTTCTTTCGCCTTCCGTTCGTCGATTTGACGTTTAATTCGGGCCGTGGTCCATGTCGCCGATCGACATTTGCCAACAAACAAGGTTGCGAAGGGTCACAGGCGCAACCACCGAAATGTGCTAACACGTTGCTGATTGAGATTGCAGCGGCATCTGGAATGCCATCATTTGGGCCTTCCTGTTTCACGAATCCGTTGCTAGTTGGAAACAATTGGGGATCTAAATACCATGTGGTGGTAATCTCCGAATCGCTAGGGATGTCTTGATTCGCAACGAAGCAAAAGTGATACTCGATCTCATTTGTGATGAAAGTCTTGAGAGTCACATTAGGCCGGCAGGATCGACGTATATACCGAAGCAAGGTTCCTTCCTTTCGGCTGTCGATATATATAGGAAGCTGAGGATGGAAGAAGACAAACGGTTCAGGGTGTCGTAACTCTTGCCATCGACTATTTGGATCAAGGCAATAATCACGGAAATGTCCCACTTTGCCTCGCACTTCACCAACAATCTCATCTTTGTGCACAGCCTTCTCGACCTTTAAAAAACGCCAAGCGGGATGCCTCCCATCAAAGTCAATATTCGTGTTCGTCACTGTTTGTTTGGATAGGACAGGCCACCTAGATGAATCCAACGGCTGGCTGGAGTAAGTGAAAACATCCTTGGGACTGCGACCATTGGCGACAAGAGCGAGTGCCGAAGGGTCCTGAACCCATGATGCTAGATCACCCGCCAAGCTAAGTGTATCAAAAAGGTTACCATGCATGTTCGTGTTTACATGGTCATTATCGTACAAGTGGAGAAACTCCTGCGAATAAAGAGGAATTGGAGGATGCGTGGATTTGGTAGGACTCGGCAGAACGGTAGTTGAGGAAGCCCGCTTTTTCAAGTCGCTCGTTATAGCCAGGGCGCCAGCCATTGAACTTACAGATGCGGATGAACGATGAGTAGTCCGTTGCTTCTTGATTGGCGGTTGTTGATCCTTGGAGACAGCGTTCGGGCCGCTCTTATCATGAGAATTCCAGCCATTTGGAGTATCTGTCGCCGAGCCTAAATCCTTATTCTTCTTCTTTTGGTGTTTTGCACCCGACCGTTTCCCTTTCCGGTCACCGCTGTTGCTCTGTTCTCTGAGCCTCTTCTGTCGTTCAATAGCAGATTTGGAATCAAGAGCTCTGGGCTCGCAGTCTGCACAGTTGTGAATTTCTGGCACTTCTTGATCATCGTAGTAACATACGATGTGCTGCCACGTTTCACAACGTTCGCAGAATACGGTGCTACCGTCGTCGTCATCAAATACGCAGATGCACTTGATGGTATAGGGCTCTTCGTCGTCTTGATGAACTGAATGGGAACCGTTGACAAGAGGAGGTGAGACAGGGGGAGCAGTGACCGGAGAGAGATGCGCCGTGGAATGCGTGGTTACGAAGGAGGTCTCTGTCATAATCTGACAGTGTGCCCCCCTTTCCGACTTATAACGGGGATGCTGAATTCGGTGCGCAACTATCCGCGAAATGAGATGATGGTTTAAGAAGTAAAAAGGTTGGCTGATGTCCAAATGGACACAAAACACGATCGGCGTTCTTGAACGAACCTTGGATTGATGATAATGGCGGCAAAAGGTGGATTTTTCGAGTGTGGTGACCATGAAGTGACTTGACAGTATCGGCGCATGCCAACCACTACCATCGACTGGCCACGCAAACTTTTTTTTACCACAGCAACCTGACGAAATATATGACCGAAGCGACAGCTCCGGTGTATGAGCCCTCGTTGATCAGATTTTATTTAAATAAGTTCAAACTTTCGATACGCTTTGCGATTCGGATAGACCAGAAAGAGCACAGGTGACTGGAGAAGACGCAGAAAGGCGACGAGTGTGGGAGGTAGACAATGAGAACGGGCTCCCACATGGATGTTTCGGATCTCACGACGCGATAATCGAGGATAGAGAGGCGATAATAAGTCGAAGGAAAGCAAAAAGAAGGGTCCGTCGGGATCGAAGACGATGAAAATAAGATAAGAAGGCCAGAGTGGCGTGAGGAATGGTTGACTAATTTGTTGGGATGGAGGGTAAACGGATGAAAGGCAAGGTCGAAGGGAAAACTGAAGACACCTGATGATTTGCCATAGGCCACTCCAAGGATTGGAAGGTCGAATCTGAAAAGAGGATAGCTGGTGAAGGAAAGAAGAATGTGAAGAAGACGGAGAGGATGGGAAAGATGGGGAGGTAGGAAGAGAAGAAGAGAGAGAGAGAGTGCGAGAGAAGAGGAGAGGACCAGCTGGGTTGAGGGAAAAGCAAGTCGAAAAGAGTGGATGGGACAAAAGCGGAAAAGGGCGATTTGAGAGTTTTGGCGCCTTTCCGTATTGGGCGATGGCGCAATGAGTAGTGGCGGGTCGCGCTAGACTGCATTGGGCAAAACGCGGCTTGTGCGTGGAAAGTGGGATGCCATGGATACCGTAACGATACACAGTATATACGCACCGTTCGAGTCGGCCCTGATCCCGGCCAGCAGAAAAGAAGCTTCAGCTCATCGAGAAGACTCTTCAGTCCTGTCAGTGTGGAAACAACCCGAGTTGTTGGACACTTGCTGCTTGATTTAGTTATTGATGATCACTGATGGTTTTCTGGCAGTCAGCTCGTAGGACGACGGACCCGGAAAAAGGAAACACGGACATACATACATACATACATCAGTAGTGCCTGCAAGCTAAAGGGGGATTCAGGGGCCAAGTTTGAGCCATACTCCATACAGAGTCCACGCAAGCCAAACTACCCTCATCATCGTGCTTTGTGTTTTGCCGACGGTTTGCAACAGGAGAAGCTTATGGGCAGCCCATCCTGGAAATCATCTCTGCAAAACAAGTCAGTCAAGGCCACAGTCCCCTTGTGATGCTCTGCCATCCACACATCGTGCACTGCGGACCGGACCGGTTTCGGTGTGACATTTTTGCATAGTGATAGTGGGAAGTTCCTGGCAGTGGGATCTCGGGGTTTAATCTGATCATTATATAGCCGTCGACCATCGTACTTTGCAACTCCGATCTCGAGTGATACGGTGATGAGCTGCAGAATAGCAGTATGAGTATTTTGGTGGAAAGCACCAAGGAAGAGGGAAATTCCAAAAGACAAATATGTGATAGTTGAAAAAGAAGAATCAAAAGGCTTCCTAAAGGTGTTGGGTGAGAAAGGAAAAGGCGGCGAGGACCCTAAGCGAATTGTGTGTGCTCGGACTCAGCCTGTCGCTATGACGACAAATTGACTGGTACGGAGTCATCAGGATCCCATACCCATACCATCTCTCGACCCAAGCCTTATATGACAACATCGGGACCAAGGCTTCCCAAGTTTCTTTCCATTTGTTATGCTGTTTGTTATGTCTGGGTTATTGATGTCGCTCAGGAAAATTGTTAACATACCTAGGCATCACAAATCATTGCTGCTCTTCATCATCCGAAATCAATCATAGCGAGAGAACTTCCCTTGCTACCCTGTAATCTACGACCTATATGTAGCTAGGTCGGAATCGACATGTTCGCACTCAGCTGGTGCCAGGCTCGGGAATCCCATCCAAAATACATATGTCCCGAAAGAACCTTCCAATATGTCGAATGCTACCGTTGGCTCTGGCAATTTCGCTGGCGCGTGCACGTGTTGTACATACAGTATATACATACCAGGGCAGTTCTCCACAACAATAAGATCGAAATGCGGCATTCAAGGAGAACCGAAAGTTATAACCCTGGAGATGCTCTGTTTATTAGGCTTCGACGACTACGGAGTGCTCCTTATCCTATATTGTTGTATAGATCTCTGAGCTTATTTTTTTAAGCTGATTATATGTACTCCGTAGTAGAGACCATATCCATTTGAGAACGAGCTCTTCTATCAACATGCCATTTGAGATGAAAATTGTTGATATTTACACCTCCTGGTGCCTTTGAGATGACGATGACCTTTGACGTTGCTGTGAAATAACAGAACATAAAATACACAGCTAACCCAGAAAGGTTAAGGCTTAGAGTTATGCATGTTAGAGCATTATCCAATCACATAATATACCACTCTTTTTATCCCTGCTTTGACAGGCCAATGAGAGAATACACCTAGTGGGTCTCCAAACACTGGACCAAAAGATCAGATAAGAATGGAATTTCCCAAGCGCCATTCGAGAAGCTCCAGAAAGCAGCCAGATACATTTGCATGTGCAAGCAGTAAATGCAAGACAGTCATCTTCAACATGCTTTGATACTGCACAAATTCTTTCGCTGTGCTGTGAAGTAATTGGCAATTTACTCCGTACACGGTGACGAATCAGCTCTGGGCCCGGTGTAACGAGAACCATGGAGTATACTCCCAATCCTTCCATATACTTACAATAGAAAAGTCGGTTATGTCCCTGGTTCAGAGAGCCCCAAATTGGCGATGTGTATTTTGTCCATCCCCTGGTTTAGCCTAGCTACTCTTCTCCGAAAAGAAGTTGTCTTGGGATTGTTGCTGTCAGATTTCCTGAATACGGAGGAGTATATATCGACGTTCAGCACTCAATTGGCGAAGAACTCACAATAGTCTCTTCCTTGGGCCTTGGTGATATGGACACCGATTAGATGTGAAGCTCGTCGCATATGATGAGTTGGTAAGCTCTCGTGAGCCAGTTCAATGTTGAAATGAAAGATTTTGAGTGTCGTTGGCTCGCGTGCTCCTGTATAAGACCGACACTGATTGTTTTGACCCAGCAAGTAGAGTGTGTTGATTGTAGACTGTAGTACTCCGTAGCTCGATGCCTCTTTTCATATATTTAGAAGCAAAAGCTGTGGTAACCATGGTTCGAAATTGAACAGTTCTCTGCCCGAGTTACGGTTGGGGCCAACGGAAGACAGCGGCAACCCATAATATAAGTTATAGGTAACCGTATGTAGATCAAAA
Source organism: Byssoonygena ceratinophila (assembly GCA_001430925.1). Lineage (NCBI taxonomy): Eukaryota > Fungi > Ascomycota > Eurotiomycetes > Onygenales > Onygenaceae > Byssoonygena > Byssoonygena ceratinophila. The sequence continues at coordinate 156,311 of LJPH01000682.1, forward strand.
TCACATTCACACATTATACTGGCATAATCCCACCACTCACTCCAATACGACGACGATTGATTTTGAAGTCGACGTCCCATTCAGATTGCTCTCGCTGCGCCAAGCAAGGCCGACGATGTCTAGACTCCCCAAAGGTGGCGGAGTCTGGCTAATGTCAGCAATTGGGCCAACCTCACTCTCCCAGCACCAACTCGACGTTGATTGAAATTCCTGATTGCAAACTCAGCCAAGATGAATGCAGCTCTGTGAAATGCGATTGTTTATGCAAGCGATCCCGGCATCCTCTGATCAGTCGTGAAATCTCTCTCGTCTTTCGACCTCGCGGCCCGTGCCTTTTGCCGAAAACCTAATTGTGACCTACTCAGGAGACATATCTCTACCCGCTCAAAACCCCATCACTGCCACTGATCCCGTCTCCCGCATCGCTGAACAAAAGATGCCTTCGGTGTTGAGCAAGCGTCAGCAGGCGCGCCATGAGAGAACTCTACAGGAACTGATAAAGACTGTCGCTGGAAATGATCGGTGTGCAGACTGCCAGGCGCGTAACCCTGGTAAGCTTTCTTTCTTTCCGCAATCGTGCATCGCATCAGTTCTCAAACAAAGGATTCGGGCTAATAGTTGGCTGATGATTTACGTTAGCATGGGCAAGCTGGAGTGTAAGTGTCATGCCCTATCCACCTTCGCCTCTCCCATTCGCCATTTTCCCCGAAAACAATGATGTCAAAGGTCTCCTGAATCATGAGTGATGAGAGCTTGCTAACTGTCGCCCCCGAGATAATTACAGCTTGGAGTTTTTCTATGCATGCGCTGTGCTGGGCTTCATCGCAAGCTCGGCACGCATATTTCCAAAGTGAAATCATTGAGCATGGACACCTGGTCTCAAGATCAGGTGGATGTGAGTTACGATCTGTGGCATGGTGTACTGAACAGGCGCTGATGACTGGCAAAGAATATGAAGCGAAATGGCAACGCAGCGGTTAATAAGATATACAACCCGAGAAATATCAGACCGCCGATTCCGATAGATGCCGACGAGGTCGATTCGGCAATGGAGCGCTTCGTTCGCCAGAAATACGAATCAAAGGTGCTCGAAGATGGAAAGCCCAAAATTCCCAGCAGGGAGGACCCGAGCTATGTAATGAAACCCGCGGAAGATTCTCCTCCGCCACTCCCGCCAAAACCGAGCAGAAGGTTTGGGTTTGGACTTCGATCGTCCTCCTCACACTCTGGGTCAAATAAATCGTCTCCTCGTCGTGAATCGTTCGGCTCCCTCTCTCAAAACTCAACAACACACAGCAACAAGCCGTCTCGTTCGCTCGGGTTTAATCTCAACGACTCCAGTAGCTCTTTCGAATCGAAATTGACTGTGCTGCGAAACATGGGCTTCCCGGATGATAAGCGGAATGCTACGATTCTTAAGGGCTTAAATGGCGATGTTGAAAAGACAGTTGATGCGTTGGTCAGGCTTGGAGAACGCTCAAAACCTTCTTCCAGGTCGCGCACTCCGGTGTCAAAAACTCCCACAAGCGCCGTTTTTGCCGATTCATATGACCGTTCTACCCCTCCCGCCAGCTCAAACAATCCCTTTGATAAAATGGGATCCTCGTCGTCAAGAAGTTCTGCTGGAATATCGATCAACCGTCGGGAATCTCAGAGCACCACGGGCAGTGCCGACGAAGCCGCAAGAAAGGGAGCTTCTTACAATCCATTCGATATTCCCCAGCAGGGCGCCGCACCGACGCTGGAGCAGTCGTTTCAAACCCTCCAAGTGTCCCAGCCCTTGTTTCCAAACATGACCGGAGGATATCCCAGCCAACAACAACAAAATCAGGCTGCGTACCGACAGTACCAGCAGTCAATGACACCTCCAGTTACCATGTCGTCTCAAGGTACTTTTCCTGTACATCAAGGAGGCGTAAACGGCAATTACAATCCTTTCTTCCAACCTACTTCAACGGTTGACGGTGCAACTCCTGCGGGATATCCGTCTCAATCATATAATTTATCCCCAACGAACCCGTTCTTTTCGCAAATAACGTCCCAAAATAATCTCCAACTTCAGCTTCCTTCCCAACGACAACCGGTACAAACCAGCAGCGTGCCCGAAATTTTTCAGCTTCAGCATGCCAATACTATGCCGCTGCTTTCCTCATCTCCCTTTGACGGTACCCATCAACAACAATTTTATGCCCCGCAAAGCGCGCCAATTACGCCAGTTCACTCGACGTCTATGTCATATTTTCAAACTCAGTATTCCCAGCAACCACAACAACAGTTTCTCCCACAACAATCCGCTCGGATGGACAAATCCAGTATTCTCGCTCTTTACAATTTTTCAAAGCCACCTCCCACCATTCCCGAACAGCCACAAACACAATCTCAACCCGAAACTGTCGCTTCCCAAACCCATCTAGGCCAACCAGGAAATTTCCTTCCTCCGCCTTCGGGCCATCCGCCCACGTCAACTACACCACTTGAAACTTTGCCTGCCGGTAGTCGCAACCCATTTTTTGCCTCATCGAATTCAAATACCGGTTTTATCTGCCCCTCGCTTACAAGCAGTACAAAACCACAAGCTGAGAATCAAGCTTACACTCGAATGCATATGAGCCAGGAGAGCATGGACATTGGCCGTGCACACAATGGACGGCATAGTCCTGATATTTTTGCTAGTCTAAGTGCTAGGTACGGATAATGAAAACGACTGTCAGCGCTTGTAAGTTGAAAGCATTGGGGTCCCCTTTTCTTGGATTTTTTTTTTTTTTAAATGTATTCTTCATCTCCTTCCTTAAATAACTGGTTACCTTTTTTCCGACCCTTTTGGCAGATTCTCTCTAATTTTTTTTCTTGGAATAATAATTGCTATATTTGATGAAGACACTTGTTTTCTTGACTTCAATGCACAATCGGCCCTTTTCCTGTTTTATCTCGCCGCGAGTGTTTTGGAGAACCTCTTCAGGGATGTCCACAGGCATATTTGTCTAATTTCATCATTTTTCTGGCTTCTCATCAACATGAAGTTGTTCCTTTTTTTGTTCTCCTTTGAAGATATGATACCCATACTTCTTGTAATACTCCTTGCACATGTTTTTCTTTTTTTTTTCTTTTCTCATGGACCACTTCAATAATTTTTTTCATGGTGGATTGGATGTCAATACTTTTATCTTGGTTACCTTTCCTATGCATAAGCCGCCGGAAAAAAGAATATCACATTCATTCAAGATTGATGATCTTGTAAAATCGGATCAATTGGCCAGATTTTCATTTCCGCCTCTTTTTGGTATGAGAGACTATAAATGGGCCCTGACTTGAAAGAAATAATTAAATTTTGTATGTATACAGGTATGTGCGTACATACATACATATCAAATGGAGAAATTGAAAGAAGAAGTTCTGTTAAAATGACCACTCAAATCCCATCAAGACCACAAATCCGATGACTGCGATTCCGACCCGTCGCCTACGATCTTGCCATACCACGCCTTCATCACTTGAGACCAAGACGGTTTCCGGCTCTTCTCCCACGGCCACGGCCACCAACGCGTACGCGTACGCGCACGCACATCTCCACCCCAAGGCAAAGCGACCGAGAAAGAACCCCTGGCCTTCCGGCCCCAGCTTCCGGGAAGCGACAGCGCCGGAATCCATCCGTTACTGCGCTTGCTCTTCTTGCCTCCATTCCAAACCCCCGTGCCCTCTTTGGCCAGCTGCTCGAAGATCTTGTCGAGTTGTTTTGCTTTGCTTTTCATCAATGCCTCCCAGCCGTCCTCGTGGAGGTGGACTCGTTTGTTCTTTTCACGCCAGTCGCGCTGTACGGCAGGGTCGAGACACCAGACTATGATGTCACCTTTTCTTCGCCAGTCGTCGTGCCAGGCTGTGTTCCAGGTGCGGTAGCATTCGGCATATGATGAGGCCCGGAGCAGGGGTTTCATTGTGTGTTCTAGCTGTGCGAAAAACACGAGGAAATCAGGCCAGCTGTGCTTGGAGTTTCTCGTTCCATCAGAGGATGACATGCTTGCTTGTCTGCTTTGATATGTTGGAGTGCGTGGGAAATGTCTTAATCCACCATTCATATTGGTCCGTAAAAATGATGGCGGATCGGCATAGAACTGGTCGGCTTCGTCTATATATGCCGCGCGTTGTGACGCGTTGAAGTTAACAGGGGGCTCGCAGGACAACGCCCATGCATGTATCGATGGGAAAACCATGTGTGACCTCCAAGGGGTGCTGTGGCATGGCATCAAAAAACCTACTGTTATCCCCTCAAACGGTTTCGCCGGAGTAGAGAAATGAGACATAAGAGGAGGTTGTGGCAAAGACCTCTGGGTGTTGATCTCCACGGAAACCCGTTCATGCTGGCGCCTCATGTAATCAAGCACCTTTACAGGCCCAGAGGCGTGGGATACTGTGGTATAAAACGCAATAACCAAATTTACCAGAATCAGAAAGCTTAGCAATAACCTGCGTGGGAAATACGTTCCGGACGTCGAAGAGATCGCTGGCCCAAAGAGTTTTTCCAATACGGGTGCCGTAAGAACGTGAAGCGAAGGGAGAATTGGGTAAATGAACCGGACTTCTTTATGTGAAATCAACGAAAGGACACCGGGCAATGCGAGACAAACGGAGGCGAGCTGCCGCCGGATTGATATCTGCAGCCGCGTTGATCCATTGAGAGGAGCTGTAAAGGCACTCCAGAGACCGACTAACGTGAACGGCAAGGCAGTTATCAGCAAGAGTGGATAGCCCTGCGATAGATAGTAATGCCAGTCATTTCTCCCATAGAATACCGCCAAGGACTGGGCTATGTTGAAGTAAAGGAATTTAACAGTTGGTAACGTCCAGGATCCATAATATATCCGGTCTGCCAGCAAAGCCAGCGAAATGACAGACAACCTGTTGCAGATTAAAAGCTGTTTCATGCTCAGTGGTCTCACGGCTTGACATACCCACAGCAAAAGGCTTCCCGGATGAGAATCACGTGCTTCTCGGAAAAGACTCTCCCTTCCCGGGCGTCTGTGTTAAAGGCTGTAAAAAACAAGAGGCAGAGCCAGATGATGAGATTTGTTGGTCGTAAAATACACGCCAGAGCAGCCACAAGCAAGCAGGATCGCAGTTCAGCACGCCCCAGGGTGCTTCTTTTGGCCCTGCCGTACTTCTGGGTGCTGTGACCGTCGGCTACGGACAACTGCCAGGGCCAGTAATACAGAGCAGCGACTGTCAAAGTCGTCTCAAGGCAGTTGGACAACGTCCGTGTCGAGCAGAACCATTGCCAGGGACTCAGGACAGTGAGGCCGAGCTAGGACAGTCAGCTTCGAAACACTGTAATTCCGCTTGAGCATGCAACCTACCGTCCACCAAGTATAATCACTGCCAGTTCCGTATACCTTCCCAGCCAGCCTCCAAGTGTAGTAATCCCCAACCGCAGCAATAACACCTTGTGTAGCTTTAGGAGCGACGACTAGGAGATCGGCACGACTAAGAGGTGACAGACGCAAGTGACGGCTTATCTGGTCTGCAATCCAGTACACACCTGCATAGAGGTACGGGTGCAGTGAGGATCGGAGGTGGTGCTTCCATTCCTAGAGACGAAAAAGTGACACTCAGTCAGCCTCTCGCTTTTCATGCAGTCTCAATTAAAAGTGATGTGTATACCCAAGTAATCCACGCGTCGCTCTCTTTCCCAAATGCTATCTGCCATGCTGGCTCTAATGATTGGAAGAACTCATCTGGCTGGAAGAAGGTCCTGACGCACAAGGCGTTCAGAATGCGAAAGGCGACAAGGAAAAGGAGGACATCACGCGAAGTCCGCTGTTGAATGTGACGGTGAACATGTCGAGCTCTACGGCGCAAGGTCTCGAAGGGCGATTCGAGGCGGGGTTTCCCTGCATCCGTCCCTATGGGCGAATGCGATGACTTTGAAGACGAGGTAGACATATCCCGGACACGCTCATGGCGGGACCCCTATGATGGCGGCCGCTTGCAGTCGGAAAGATAGAGTCGAAGGAGGGGAAGGCTTTCGAGTCCGCGAACGCTAGTTGGTCGTGAATCTCCGCCAGCACGCAATCAGATATTTCCCTGGAGCAATGCGCCAATGATGTCAAACGGATGGAATCAAATACCCGTCAGCCAAGAGGAATTCCGCCGGTCAGGGAGTTTTTGACCGGGTTGAGCAGGGCAAGGAGGGATTGCGATCAGATGACCAATACGACCTCGCGTTTGATTCCCGCTGGCAGCTGATTTGCAGCGATTCTGGCTTGTGGTTCAGATCCTGATGCACTCTTCCTTGCAGCGGGTGGAGAGGTGGGTGGATGCCACTTGCACTTAGAGGTTTAGCTGGAAGGATACCGTCGGAAGAGATCCAAAAACCAGGCAGAACAGCGTGAAGTTAGTGAGTCGGAATATATATATAATAAGGAGCCGTCCGGTCACGCAGGGTTTGACAGTCCTGCACCTATTTCTATTCGCTTTTCTAGCAAAGATCTCAATCCTGAACAACTAGCTGCTGATCGTGCTGCGGCCCTACAAGGCAAACCCTGGACTTCTGTAGCCGGCTAGTTTTTGTCTTTCGCCTATCACCAACCCTGTATTGTTCTTCACTTTGCCAGTTGCAGCGCCTAAACCCATCCCTGGTCATCATCTAGACTTGATAGCTACTGGCAACTTGCAACTGCTTCCCTCAACCATGTCTTCCGCTTACCACGCCTCGTCAACGGAGGCAGCTATCAACGCCGAACATGAATATGCTGCTCACAACTACCACCCACTCCCTATGGTCTTCGCCCGTGCCTCCGGAGTCTCTGTCTGGGATCCCGAGGGTCGTCACTATCTTGATTTCCTGTCGGCTTACTCTGCTGTTAACCAAGGACACTGTCACCCTGAGCTCGTCAAGGCGTTGACCGAACAGGCATCGACCCTAACCCTGAGCTCCCGGGCTTTCTACAACGATGTCTTCCCTAAGTTCGCGGAATTCGTCACCAAGTACTTTGGGTATGACATGGTTCTTCCGATGAACACGGGCGCCGAAGCCGTGGAGACTGCCATCAAGATTGCTAGAAAGTGGGGATACAAGGTCAAAGGGATCCCACAGAATGAAGCCATCGTCCTGAGCGTCGAGAACAATTTCCATGGCCGTACTGTCAGTGAAATCCCCTCTCTTCCTCCCAACATCCTTTGCATGACGTAGCTTGAAACTGATGACGTCCTATAGTTTGCAGCGATATCGATGTCCACAGACCCTGAGTCTAGGGACAACTATGGTCCTTATTTGCCAAACATCGGAAGCAATATCCCAGGGACCAACAAGGTGATCGTCTACAATGACAAAGAGTCTCTACGTGAGGCCTTTGAGACCGCCGGCCCCAAGATTGCCGCATTCCTCGTGGAACCAATTCAAGGCGAAGCTGGGATTGTGGTGCCCGACGACGACTACTTGCAAGAAGCCCGTGCTCTCTGTGACAAACACAATGCCCTCCTGATCTGTGATGAAATCCAAACAGGTATTGCGAGAACAGGAAAATTGCTCTGCCAGGAATGGAGTGGAATTAGAGGAGACTTAGTCCTCCTCGGCAAAGCAATTTCAGGAGGAATGTACCCCGTGTCATGCGTGATAGGACGCAAAGATGTCATGCTCACGATTGAACCTGGAACACATGGCTCTACCTATGGTGGAAATCCGTTGGGGTGTGCAGTTGCTATTCGTGCTCTCGAGATCGTCCGCGATGAGAAGTTGACCGACCGTGCCGAGCGACTAGGCAAGGTATTCCGTGAAGGCCTACTTGCCATCAATAGTCCCATCATCAAGGCCGTCCGCGGCCGAGGCCTGTTGAATGCTGCGGTTGTCGATGAGTCAAAGACCGGAGGCCACTCTGCCTGGGACCTGTGCTTGCTCATGAAAGCAAAGGGTTTACTGGTGAGTAGTATATGACAGCTGTGGACCATGTCGGAGTCTAACGCTATAATCTCTTAGGCCAAACCAACTCATCAGAACATTATTCGATTTGCGCCACCTTTGGTGATAACTGATGACCAGATGAAGCAGGCTTTGAAGATCATTGAGGAAGCCCTCGCAGAGCTTCCCAACCTCAAAGGTGCCGAAGAGGACCGAATTATCCCTCAGTCCGAGAAACACATGAAAGTCGGCGACATTGACCAATGCTAGACACCCCTAAAAAGTAGTTCGCTAACTACGGCAATGACTGTTCACTAATAATATCGTTGTTTGGAATGCAGGCCCTCTTTTTCTTTGTTTTTTCGTTTATCTTTGGAAAGGCAAATAAGTTACAAAACTAATGCTGATGAAATATTGATGTGGATTTGCTTGCTAAAGCAAATGAAAAGTTTTGAATGCTCTCTCGGAATAACAACGGTCTTTCGGTGGCCGGCATGGATTGGGATTTTGTCGTCTCTCGTGTGGCATCGGGTGGCCCATCCGTTTTTTTTTTTTTTTTTTTGGGATATCAAGGTCGATTCAATGTATCACATACTTTAGCTATGTTTTGATCCATATTTCTCGGGGATATTGGAAGCATAAAAGCTCTAGTCACGAAGCCTCAGGAGGTGGGGAAAAATGATATCAAATGCTATTCTCCTGCAGCACGTTTTCACAGGAAATTGTCCTCTTGGTTGGTCTCTTGGAGTAGCGAGTCTACCGGATTGCAGCGGCACTCCGATTGCTCGCACCATTCAAAATTTTCTTTCACCTGCATTATAGCAAACAGTAGGATCTGTTTCGTATAACTATGCAAGATCTTTTTTTTGTCCTTGGTGTTGTTCAACGCTGGTGGCAGACAATGCTTGCAATGCGACATGCTCCTGTCCAGGTAGGTCATAAATTATGATAATGTGTTCCAAAGACAAAGGAAACCAGAGCAATACACAGAGACCAGATGACAACCATCCGCCCTACCGCTCTTGGCTTTCTTGGTAGAAGCTTGTCTGTGTTCGACATTTGGTAACTATTGGTGGAGGTCGGAAAGAACCTTTCTACACCGCTGATGGCCAGCCGAGGCCCAAAACAGGCAGATCTGGGGCCTGGGTTCAAATTGCCACGGCGCGAGGGTATTACGCGGTTTTTAGCAGCCTTAACTTACCAGATTGCCGAAGGCTTTTCTCCCACTTGCTCACTTGAGATGCATTTCGGCGAGAAAGCAGGCTGATTATGCGTGGCTTATAGGTTCCAAATCGCGTCCGGTGCTACATACAAAGGCATGTCGCCGTCTACGCTGTTCAAACCCATTTCGTTCGGTACTCACGAGCGGAATACTGGTAACTAGTTACCCCGGAGCGTCGTTGTTCCATGTTCTCGAGGGACTAGGCTATGGAGAAGCAAAACGGAAGCTAGAGAGACCAACGAACTGCGAAAAAGGCATGAATCTCTATAGATCTAGGAACTAACTAGGGAGCAAAGCTCCTACAAAAGGGAAGAGATGAAATCTCTGCACACCAAGAAGCTGGAGGCTAAGCCACAAAGAGACTAGCATAGCACAGGCTCTTGACACCACCCCCTAGATTCCAGCTTGGTATGGTGGAAATCAGCCTGTGAAATCTGATGTTATTCCTAGTACACAATAGGATTCACCAGGCTTATCCCAGTCTCCATCACTATAATTTGATGTGAGATCATGGGCTTGAGCTCTAGATTTCATCCAGAGATCAGGTCTTGATTTCCATCCATTTCATTTTTTTTCAGAAAAGAGATAAACACAGGTTTTCATGTCATATTGAATCTCATTGCAATACTCACATTTTTCATTGACTTTGTGTAGTAATTTCTTGAGTAGGTGTTTGACATGATTATCTGATGAAACTTCTTTAGAACAGGAGTATTTTTATTTGATTTAAGTAGTGTATATACTTGTGAGAATTAAAGATTTTTTCTTTGCTTGTGTAGCAAT